>CDFA01025757.1:551652-562528 GCA_000826305.1 Acanthamoeba healyi | reverse complement strand
CCCACGTACCGGTAGAGCGAAGGGAGGGCGGGAGGGCGGGCCCGGTGTGGGCAATGGGGCGCTAGCCCAAGGCGCACGACGCCGCCGGCGGGGGGGACGTCGCTCTGGAGGGCGTAGCCACCGAACCAGCGCGCCTCAGCCATGAGGCCATCATTTAGCGGCGGTTGGTCCGCCCCCCACACGAAACATGAGGAGGAGGAGGAGGGGACCACCACGCCACCCTGCTGCTGCTGCTGCTGCTCCATCCTCTTTTGAAATAAATATATCCACACAATATTACAAAACCTACCTAAATAATAATAAAAAAGGGGCAGTGAACCTATTTATTTATTTATTTATTTACGTGCCGCCTAAAAACACCCCACCAGCACCAGCACCAGCACACCATCGGACGGTTGCGGAGCGACGTCAACGGCTTGACGCTGCTGATGCCTCCTGCTTCCTCCCTCCCTCCCTCCTCTATTTGGCGAGGTCCACCAGCTCTCGTAGCTTGGCCTGTGGCGGGTGAGTGCAGCGCCCAAAGTACGTGTCAACAAACAGCCCACCATCACCCCAACCAATAGAGGTCCACTACCTCTACCACCACCCCGTGATGACGATCATGCATGATAGGCCGAGGAGGGGGGTCGTGCATGTGCATGTGTGTGTGTGTGTGAGAGAGAGAGGGAGAAAAAGGGCCTCACCTTATAATCGGGTAGGTTGTCGTGGTAGCGTAGAATGGCATCCAGGGCCAGAGGGTCGACGTTTAGCTTGTGTGCGAGCTCAGGCAGGTTGGGCTCTGCGCTTGCCTCGCGCCGAGCCTCAAAGATCTTCTCCAGCACTGTTGCAGTGAGCTTGCCCTGAGCCCGCTCCTCTTCAGTCTTTGTCTCACGCATTGACCGCAGCTTTGGCAACTTACGCCTGTTGTGCATTCCCGGCCATCAGTCGCCTGGCCAGCAAAGAATGCACGCGTGCGTGCGTTGTGTGCCATCAGGGTACGCACGAGGTCTTCATCAACCCTTGCCCAGCAGGTCTAACGTCCCCAGTTTCGCCCACGTGGTGCCCCACGTCATCCAGCTGCGTGAGGCGACCCCATCACGGCCCACAGTGAGCTGGCGCGTCCAATATCCCCCCCCCCCTCCAGCACACAACAGTTGGGGGGGAGGGGGGACGGAGAGGAGGGAGAGGTTTTTCCAGCTGGCCTACCATGATGGTGGTCGAAGAGATGGCTGTGGAGAAATGCCTGATGGCGTCCGTCCATTCTGGCGGGGCGTCATCGGGGTCCATGGCCATCTTGCGTCTAGCCGGCTCCTCTTCAGGAGGTGCGGCACCCCCCACATCATGCTGGTGTCGAGCGAACCGAGAGGCGACGATGCAGCGCGGTTGGCGGCGTCCGACCGCTGCTGTTCTTATGCTGGCGTTGCCTGCCGTTACAAGAAGGGGTGAGCGCCTGGCCACGTACATGGCCGCCCAACTAGTGCCGGTTGTGTGTGTCCGTTCGCAGCAGCAGCAGCGCGTCGCGATACCTTCTTACTTTTCTTCCGTGCGTGCCGCGCATTTCCCGCACGCGAAAAAGAATTCAAAAAAAAGAAGAAAAAAGAGCACACTTTATTTCACCAGCAGCAGCAGCAGCCAGCAGCAACCATGGCGGCTTGTGCTGGCGGCGGCGGCGGCACGACGGACGGCGCGTGTGGAGGCGGCTGGCTTGCCGCGGGGGTGTCGGGGCAGCGGCAGGCCCTTGAGCAGTGGGAGCGGCGAGAAGCGGCGATACGTGAGACTGTTGGTGGTATGTGGAGTGAGCACGCAAGTGCGTTTGCGGCCTACTGGCGGCAGGAGCTGCACGACCAGCCCGAGGTGCGGGCCGCCATGTTCCTCGCTGCCCTTCAAGATCTCCTCTCTCCTGACGACGACGACGACGACGACAGTGACAACGTCCGGCAGGGCCAACAACAACAACAGCTCGGTTCCTTGGTGGAGGGTGCTTGCCCAGAGCTGCAGGACATGCCGCAGCTCCTTACCTCTCCTGATGCCCTGCTGGCCCTCCTTACCGAGCCCCATGCCTACCACCAACAGCGACACCTGGACGCGCAAGAGCCTCCCGCACCAGCACCAGCACCAGCGCCGGCGGATGGGGAAGAGCAGCCGGCGGGGGCAATAGACGTTGGGCGGGAGGCGCTAAACGTGGCGCGCCGGTGCTGCCTCCTGCAGCTGGGCTGCAACCTCCTGCTTCTCTTCTTGACCGGAGAGCAGGAGGAGGGCACGGTGTAAAGGACCAACGCGAGAGTCTGTAATTTCTTTCTTTTTCTCTCTATCAAATTCACTTTTCTTGAGAGAATTTTTTGTCGACATGACACCTCTGGAGCAACGGCCCCGCCGACAACCACCGCTCGACCACGACCGCGTTGGCAACTCGCAACAACACAACACAACACGTACTGGCCCCCAAAGGAAGAGGAGAGAGGCCACTCCTGCACGCGCCTCCGCCCCGACGAAAAGCCAGCAAACGGACGAATACTTTGACACGTGATGCAAGCACAGGGCAAGAAACTCTCTGAGGACGAATGGGTTCGTGTAGCCCCTCCCCACTGATTTCCTCCACATTTGTGCGATTGATTTGTAATGGGGGGGGCGGGTGGCCAACAACAACCAATTGGTTCGTTCCTAACAAACACCACCCTCGGCTGTGGTATTGCTTGGTTGGCTGGTGTATTTGGGGGGGACGACGACAACAACGAACAGGAGAAGGGCAAGGTACACATCAAGGCATCTGAGCTGGAATTTGGTTCCAAAATCGCCGAAGGCAAGTACGGTACGGTGTACAAAGGCAAATGCCGTGGCCAAACGGTGGCAATCAAGCTCCTCCACAACCAGCACCTCAGCGAAGAAAAGCTGGAGGAACTCAAGACAGAGGTCGAAATAATGACGTGCGCGCTCCCGTCCCCTTTCCCTCTCCTTTTCTTCTCGCGGTGATGGTGGTGGTGCGTTAACGTGGGCAGGCTATTCCCTCCAGGCGGCTGAGACATCCGTGCATCTTGTTGTTGATGGGTGTGTGCACCGACCCTAATAACGTCGCGCTGGTGATGGAGTACGTCGAGGGCAAGGGACTCGATCGTATCCTTCATGATGCCAAGGTCCCCCTCTCTCAAACTCAGCAACTACGCATCGCCAAGGACATTGCCAAGGGTACTTCCCCCCCTCTGCGCACCCGCGCTTATGCTCGAGAAAGTCTCGTGGTTGAGCGCGATGGATCGCTTGGCTTTTCATGACACGCACACGCCCACACTCGCTCTTTTCCACCAGGCATGAATTGGCTCCACTGCCTCGATCCGCCCATCATTCATCGTGACATCAAACCACCCAACATACTGGTAGGCGTTCGATCCTGCAGCTTCTAGAGACTTTTGCCCGCACACTGATCGCGCACTTTTGCCCTGCCCCC
Organism: Acanthamoeba healyi; assembly: GCA_000826305.1. NCBI lineage: Eukaryota > Discosea > Longamoebia > Acanthamoebidae > Acanthamoeba > Acanthamoeba healyi. The sequence goes on along the minus strand of CDFA01025757.1, from coordinate 559,110 downwards.
TCGCTCATAACCAGGTCAACGCCAACTTCGATGTCAAAGTCTGCGACTTTGGTCTTTCGTGCGTCAAAGAAATCCCCAAACCCGGCGACAAGCTGCGCGACACCGCCGTCGGATCTCCCATATGGATGGCGCCCGAAGGTGCGTACACAACTGCAGTAGCTTGCGACGTATTGCACACTCTCTCATTGCGAACTGGCGTATGGCCTGGCTCTTCTCCTCTCCCATCTTAGTACTGTCCGGTCACTTGGCTTCGGAGAAATCGGACGTGTACGCCTATGCGATCGTGTTGTGGGAGATCCTAACGAGAAAGGCCCCCTTCTCCGACGTTAAGTCTTTCGAAGAGTTTCTTGATGGTACCAATCTGGCTGGGTGTTTTCGCTCTCGTTTTCAACCTCGCCAACCCGAAGCACCTACTGGCGCGCCACACCACACGCGCACATAGATGTGATTGATAACGACAAGAGACCGCCCTTGCCTGATACGACTCACCCCAGACTGGCTCGGATGATTCAATCCTGCTGGGATGGCCACCCGAAGAGAAGGTTTGAGCCAGCTGCTACCTTGAAGCGAATGAATGAGCCAATGCGTTAACGCAGTAATTCTTGCTGGTGCTGTTGCTGATGGTGGTGATGGTATGCAGGCCGTACTTTGCCGAGATCCTCAATGAGCTCGACGAAATCCTCGTGGAGATTTCAATCAAGGAGGAGCCTGCTCAAGAGATCTGGAAGGCCCTCAAGACCAAGGTAAGGAGCGAACAACGCGAGTGTGAATTGGCCACAAGCCCGCTCACCCTTGCCCTTTTTTCTCTTCTCCCTTTTCCGTACTTTCGCAGGAGTTTATGGGTGAGCACTACCCGTTCTTCGTAGCGTGGGAAAATCTGATCGAGGCTCTCGCCAAAGTGCTCAATGCGCCTGAGCTCAAGACGAACAGCACCGACAAGGCTTATCTCTGCCTTAGGACGCTGCTAGGTAACATTTTCTGTTCTTCATATTTCTGTTTGTCACTTCACAGCTCATCAGGAGCTGTTACTGCAGCCACTCCCTATCGCGACTTGACCCGGGACAAACCTCTCATGACCGTTACCTGCGAGGCTTTCGGAAGGTTCCTTGACTGCTTCGGGCCACTGATCGACGAAGATAAGAACATTATCACCAAGGTAAGGAGCTCTCTCTCTCTCTCTCTCATCTGTTGGTTGGGCTGCCTATGTCTGAAGAACGTCATCACTTGCGTAGTTGGTCGAGATTTGTGAGAAGCCCTGGTTTCATGGCGACATTGGGCGCAACGACGCTGAATCTCGTCTCAATTCTTCCAAGGAGAACAAGAAAGGTACATCGTCTTCTCTAGTCCCCCTCCCCCCAATTCCTCTTTCGCACGGAAGATAATGTTAACATTATCTGCTATCCTTGGGTGGACGATCTTCACGACAGGTCTCTTTCTCGTGCGCCTCAGCAGCAACAATGACAGCTGCTTCACGATCAGCCGTATCAATAAGGACAACAAAATCGTTCATCAAAGGATTGCACGCGACAAACGCGGCAACTACCTCGTGCAAGTCGGAGAGGAACTAAAGGCCTTCAAGTCTCTCCTGGACCTCATCGAAAAGGGCGAAAGGGATCTCAACCTCAAGGTACTAACTTGTGTTATGGCTGATGACGATGATGATGCTGCCGATGCATCTGCTAATGGTATGATCTGCCTCCCACAGGTCGCGTGTGGCGAGAGCAGGGCTTTCAACATCATTTTTGCCCCGCTTATCGAGTCAAGAGGCTACCTGAGCGAGATGCCGTCAGCTTCCCCAGAAACGTCGGAAAAGCCGAAAAAGCCCAAGAAGACTGGAACCAAGAAGAAGGAGAAGGGCGAAAGAAAGGAGAAGAAGGAGAAGAAAGAGAAGAAGGAAAAGAAAGAGAGGGACGAAAAGAAGAAGACGAAGAAGTGAGCTTATGTGCGTCCCACCAATACAGGCTGTGTACGAAGGAAAGGCTTAGTGCAGGAGCGTAAAGCATGTACAAAAATGCGTGCACAAACGTGTAACAAGAATGTGTGTAGACTGAAACTGATGAGCAGGGTGCTGTAGATGGTTGCTGATAGGAAAGTGGGTAGAGCAGGAGAGAGGTAGAGCAGCTGGGTTACCATTGGAGGGTGTCTGCTCTTGGCTTTCTTCTTCTTTGTCTGTTGCTTGGTGTCCTCATTCCTCTACAGCTTTCTGCTCAATTTCCTACAAGCATGGTGGTTGAGCCCTCCTGACCTGATCACCACGGTCCTGCTCTCTAGAGAGTGGTGCCCACACCCCTGCTCTCCCTGCTCCACTCTCCCCTGCTCTGAGTGCTCACTTGTGCCCTTTCTCTCCCCTTCTTTCTTACTCACTCTGGACTGTCAGAAGTTTATTGTGTTCACCTGTGTTATCACATTCACCCATGGTTATCATTTATTGAGTTCACCTCACAGTTTTTTGTGGTTATTGCAAATTACCTGTGGAGGTGGCAGACTGCTCCATCCAGGAGTAGTAGGCCTTCTGTGGAGATGAGTTTTAAAACGCGTAAAACGCGAAAAACACCAAAAACGCACATTCTTTTTGCTCTAGCTCGCCTTGCCTTGAAAGCTAGCCTTGATCTGACTTCACCACGCGGTAGCCCACGTCCTGAAGCACCTTGTGGCATCGTTGGATGCTGGCCACGACGGCCTAGTAAGCGAGCTAGAGCAATTTTGATTTGACCGTCGCGTTTTACGCGTTTAAACTGTTTTACGCGTTTTCGCACTCATCTTCTGTGGAGATGAGTCCGAAACGCGTAGAACGCGTATAACGCGATTAACGCGTAATTTACGCGTAACTTACGTGTGAGCTATGTGCTTTTCATGCGCACCTAAAAATCGTTGTAGCCAACAGGGATGGGTCGGAAATGCAACAAACGCAAGTTTTGCAAATAATGCATTTGATGCAACGCCAACACACTTAACGCAATAAATGCATGAAATGCATTCTGCATACGTTCTATGTGCAAGTCTTGCGTTTATTGCATTGGGACAAGAAATGCGTTTTTTGCATTCAACTCGTTTTTCGCATTTTGAACATGCAATAAACGCGTTTCTTGCGTTGTGCGATACGCGAAAACGCGTTTCTTGCATTCAATAAGCTCTGTTTGAAGATGATCGGTTTTCTCGTGCACTGAGAAGAGCAGGCCAAGAGCTTGAGAGTGACATATGACTCGGTTTTGTTCGCAGGCGCATTGTGCGAAGCCAGCTGCCCTTTTCTTCAATGAGCATGACTTAAAAACGCCAAGTCCACGGACTGCGCAAGATTAATTTCTGATTGTCGACGGGAACACCAGCCCAACAACGCACAGCACAAACGCTGTGCTGTGCTTTTCTGTTAACGAGTGTTACTCGTTTTCGTTGCATCCCCTGTGTGTGGTGTTGTTGCACTCACCTCCGTAGTGCCTTTCCTACTCTCACTTTATGACACGTCAGCATGACGTATTTACGTATTTTCGTATTTCCTTTATTATGTATTTTCCCACGGAAATATAGTATGCTCTTTTTTCTCCCGCACTACAAGTTGGATCTCGTGGGTCCCGTTTCCACTGGGCGTAGACGACACGGCCATGCGCATCGTTCCTCCCACCTGTAACAGTGGTAGCAGAGGATTCGGCGCATTTCGAAATCCTAAACGCGTAAAACGCGTAAAACGAGTAAAACGCGTAGAACGCGTAAAACGCGTAAAACGCGTTTTGCCCTCATCTCTTCAGCGCGTTTTCTCGCTTGCCTTGATAGATCTTTGCCATCCGACCTCGCCACACGATGCACCACACCGCGGTGCGCATAATGGCTTCTTCAGATTCGGTCTACGATCGCTTGTTGGGCCAGGCCAGAAACGCGTTCAAGAACGCGTTTTTGTACGCGTTTTACGCGTTCAGACCTCATCTCCTCTGATTGAAGATAATCGGTTTTCTCGTTTGTGTAGATAGCTGGAGAGTTGGCGAATGGTGCACTGAGAAGAGCAGGCCAAGAGCTTGAGAGTGACATACAAATCAGCTTTGTTCGCAGGCGCATTGTGCGAAGCCAGCTGGTAGAAATGAGCACTTGAAAACGCTTAGTCCACAGACTGCAAGATTAATTTCTGATTGTCGACAGGAACACCAGCCTGACACACAGCACACACGCTGTTGTGCGCTTTTCAGTTTACCTCTCACGCACACTTACCCCCCCCCTCCAACACCTCCTATCCTGCCTGAAGCAGGCCACGTGGTGCGCCCCCGCACTTGCTTTACAGGTTCTTCTTTCTTCCGTTTTATCATTTGCGCTTTGAATCGATTCAAACCGAGACCGTTCAAGCCCGACCAAACAATGTCAGGAATGAGGACATTCCAAGCATAGTTTAGCGTGGAACTCGCTTGAACGGGCTCAGTTGGGACTGATTTGAAGTGCAAACGGTTGTGCTTCGTATGGGCAACACGGTTGTATGCATCAATGCTCTCGTTCTTGAATAAACGCGATTATGACGCAAAAGACGAGCGCACGCGTAAGGAGATGAGGTCTGAACGCGTAAAACGCGTAAAACGCGTAAAACGAGTAAAACGCGTTTATAAACGCGTTCTTGAACGCGATTTCTGGACTGGCCCAACAAGCGACCGTAGGCCGAATCTGAAGAAGCCATTATGCGCACCGCAGTGCGGTGCACCCAGTGGCGAGGTCGGATGGCAAGGATCTGTCAAGGCAAGCGAGAAAACGCGATGGAGAGATGAGGTCAAAACGCGTTTTACGCGTTTTACGCGTTTTTGACCTCATCTCCTATGAAGAAGATCACCACTGCCCAGTGAGCTTCTGCCAAAGCTTTCCAAACTGGCCCAGGTGATGCATGAGATTCAACAGATTGATCTTTAAGCATGTCAAGTTCCTTCATTAACTGGTCACTTTTGTGGAGCATATCACCTAATCAAGGCCTGATTCCTCATAATGATGAGGCTCACCTTGTTCTGCAGCAACATGACATGATCATAATGAAGTGCTTGACAGTCACCATGGCAAGCACACAACACCAAGCAACAATCATATCAATATCTGTTGATTAGCATTCCTGGCCAGCAAGACAACAAAACAAGCTGCTCAGTACTTAATGTGCCCAAGAATGCGTTTGTGGATCATATGCAACTGTGAGAGTGTTATGCTACAGGGACATGTTGATGGTACAAACAACAAGTTGCCCCTAAAGAGTTTATGCTGGAAGTTTCAGGGTTCAGGGTCCTCGGGGGGGGGGGACTGGGCACCATATCACTGCTGTGCGCAACCAATCCCTGGTCCACCACCTTCGTGCTCTTCATCACTGTCAGAGTGGTAGGCCTCCCTGCCTTGCGGTCCCTTGCGCCTGTAGTTTAAGTTGTGATGAGTCCAGGTCCTGCCTGGAAAGGGGAAATCGGTGGTTGTTATTGTTACCTGTCTGGATTGTAGTCTTGGAGATAAATTTCTTCCACGTGCTCGCCAGCATCTCGTCTTCTCTGCACCTCAGCGTTGGTGTCGGCCTTGTTCGCACCAGGAAGGGCCTCGTGCAACAGCTGCGCGATGAGAGCGAACAGGACAAGCAGTATGAGTGTTGTTCAACGAGAGGGCCTGTTTCGCAAAGGCAAGAGGAGAAACCTGAGCTTGTTCAGGAGCGATCGTGGTGGGGAAGACGATGTTGAATTTCAAGATTAGCAGGCCCTTGTCGAACGGCCTCTTATAGGTCGGCATGCCTTCTCCGGGTACCTCTTTCACATCGCCTTTAATCCACGTGCACAGCAGCAGAAGCTCTCAGTTAGGAAGGGGGGAAACAAGGAGGAGCCCACCTACAAGGAGGGCAAATGCTAAAGTACCAGGCTTGATGATTTGCTGCGGCTGTGACTTGAGAAGCAAGAGTCGGCCATCGAGATGGGTGATGGGTAGCGTAAAGCCGGTGAGAGCTTGAAGAAGGCTGATGTTGAGCTCCATCATTAGATCGGATTCGTCACGCCCTCCGCGAGTACGCCCGCTGCCACGCTGGAAGCGAGGGTGAGGCTTCATTTTCAGGACAAATAGAACATCTCCGTTGGCGTGATCGGGGAGCTGATTGCCCTCGCCGGTGAAGCTGATCTTTTGGTTGTGGCGCATTCCCTTGTCCACGTGCACGTCCATCACTTTGGACTCCTCGACGACTTTCTCGCCCTTGCACTTGCTGCAGCGATCAGCTGCCTTGATGATTTCCCCTGTAGAAACCATACGTTCAGAGAGGTTTCATGGATGACCACCCAGGGACCACCAAGCCTTTCAGACCCTGACAGCCCATGAACTGGCGAAACAACCAACGTATAATGGATGGCTCGAGTACCTTGCCCACGGCATTCGGGACAAATGTGCTCTTGGTGTGTCACCAGCCCTGGCGCTAGCTGGACAATGCCAACGCAGATGCCTCGTCCACGACAAGTGTTGCACTTGGCGCCACCGGCTTGACTCTTGGTACCTCGCCTGCGTACAAAGCATGTTATCAGTGGTTGATCCGTTTGAGGCTCTTGGACGCCACGCGTGGTGTACCCTTGGCAAAGGTCGCAGAGGACTTGTCGCTCGAGGGGCACTTGGAAGGACTTGCCGTTGTAGAGGTCCTCGAGTGTCACCTCGAGAGCCTGCGCAATGTCTTCTGCCTTCTTTTCACGGCGCCGCCCTCTCCCGCCCCCGGGGAAGGGCCACCCCGGGAAGGGGAAGTCACCACCACCACCTGCCCCTTCGCGCAGGCCCTCCTCTCCGAAACGATCATAGAGGCGACGCTTCTCGCCGTCCGACAGCACTTCGTAGGCTGTGCTCACCTCCTTGAACTGCCATGTGTCGCATCGTGAACATGTTAAAATCATGTTGTCTCCTGAGTGCGCGCCGCAACCTCTCGTCCCCCCCCCCNCCCGCTTCACCCTTTCTCTCTCTCTCTCCTCCGCGCACACGCACTGCATAGCTTTTTGGCAGACCACCGCGGCAGCAGTCACGACAAGCAAGTGCACCTTTTCTTCAATCTCGGGGTTGCCTTGGTTTTTATCGGGATGGAGTTGGCGGGCCAGCTTCCGATACGCCCTCTTGATGTCCTCCTCCGAAGCATCGGGCGCAACCCCCAAAAGGTCGTAGAGCCTGCGCTCCTTTACTCCGCCACTGCCTTGCATCAAGAGGCTTCTGGTGTGCTGCTGCTGCTGCTTGTGGGCTGGCGAAGCCAAGAAGGCCCCCCTTTTTAAGTGTTTTAAAATGTTTTGAATTCAGCTATTTATTTGCTGGCGAAATAAAATTAGAATTAAATAGAATAACATGGGGGGGGCAACCCGGTGGGTGGTGGGCCATCGTCGCTACTCGGCGGAGGTGGCGGCAGCGGACAGAAGCGATGCTGAGCAGTGCTGGCAGATGGGTTGGCCTCCGGCATCGAAGAACCCCGAGGCCAGCGACCCGGAGCAGTAGGAGCACACTGGTGTGGGGGGGGGG
>CDFA01025757.1:540952-551441 GCA_000826305.1 Acanthamoeba healyi | reverse complement strand
GGGGGGGGGGTGAGAACTGGTCCCAAAGACAGCACATCAGCACCTGGTGGAGTCCTCCCGTATATATACGGGGAAGGACAACAACCAACTCTGGTAGTTGAATGGATTCCGACGAGAGCGAGAGGGGGCGGAGGGGCTCCAGGAGAAAAACAACACACCATAGGAGGAGGAGGGAGGAGGGGGGTAGGACGAACCGGTTGAAATCATCCACGCAGTAGGGCTTGCCTTGGTAGGGCACGTAGGAGCCCTGGAATGGGAGGCAGCAATGAGCGCACACAAAGCATTCAGTGTGCCAACGTTGGTCGAGGGCGTTGATGCCCTTCCCGGCGATGGGCTGGCGACAGTTGGCGCACGAGTTGGGCGACGCCTCGACGGCACCCTTAGTGGGTGGCCAAAGAAGGTCAGGGCTCCTGCAACGAAGCGAAAAAGGCGACACTCACGTACCGCAGGCTGGAGTGGCGTTGCCGTCGAGACAGACTGTCCTAAGCTTGAAGTACCGTATGTCGTGCGAGGGCGAGCAGAGGGAGGCAGATAGGATTCTCCCTCTCTTCCGAGGAAGGCGGATGACGTCATGCCACTGTCACCGCCCAAGTCAAACTGCGAAGGCAGGGCTGGCCTTGGTCGCGGTGGGAGAGGACTAGCAGAGCCATCACCCGCGCGTCCACTGACTGCAGCAATAGCCGAGGGGGCGTAGTAGGACGTCGACGAACCGGAGGCACCAGGGGCACGCATGCCGGGAGGAGTTGGAGGCAAGGCCTTGGGCGGAGTTGGGCGGAGAGTGCCCACCCCTCCCGCTGCCGCTGGCACAGGCGCTATTGGCGTGCTGCCTGCTCATCCCCACCACCCACAAAAGGTGTTCAGCATGGCACGGCAAATGCGAAGGTGAGAGGTAGCGTTGCGTGCGTACCGGACGGGCTTTTAGCAGGCAGTGGATTACGGGGGGAGTTTGCGCGTGGGGGAAGGGCCCGCACGCCCGATGTTGAACTCGTGAGGGACGAGGACGAGGAGAGGGGCGAGGACAAGGGAGAGGCACTCCCCGCTGCCCCTGGAGCTCCCCTAAACGCCGGGTGAAAGTGAGGGAGGGGGTGAGTGCCAGAACGTGGGACAGTGGCGAGAGAACCCAAGAGAAGAGGGACAGCTGATAGTGTCCCATTCACTGCGTGCTCGAAGCGATTGCACCGATTGGCGAGTTCATAACTGGGGAGGGGGCGTACGTGAAGGGCAGTCCACCACAAGCGGCGCGAGGTGCACGCGCAGGCCGTGCACTAGAGGGAGAAAATTCCCTCCGCTTGATCTCAACATCCTGATAGCACACCCCCAGAAGGAGAGCAACTGCAGCGTTAGTCACGGTGTCCATGTGCTGTGAACGCGACACAGCAGTTGTGAAGCGTGCTTGAAGCACGACGGGGGGGGGNGGGTAGGGGCGGTACGCGAAAGAGAGGCGAGTAGTGCCGTATCAAGAACTCGACGATGTTGTAGCCGTCCTTAAAGCCGGAGCAATCAAAAGGGTCGCCCGACTTCTTGTAGAGAAGGTTGGGGCCGAAAACGATCGCTGTGTGGAGAGACGAGAAACAATGAAGAAGATTGGCAAGCGAGTAGTGAACGAGATGCGGTGGTACCCAGGTTGTGAGGGGTCATCTTGTTGACTTGGCAGTTGTTGGCGACATCCGCCAGGTAACGCACCAGGTACTGGAGAGAAAACGCGTGTGCCTGAATCGTCCGTCAGGTCAGCAACGAATGCCACTTAAACTCGCCCACTTGTGGTTGGTGGTGGTGGTGGTGGGGTGGGGGGAAGCGTAATAGTGCAAGTACTACCTGAGGCAGTTGCGCGATGAGTTTACGGGTCTCGTTTATACGCTCGGTCAGGAATGCTTCCTCTTCCCTCTCGGCTGTTCACGGGAGCAGATAGAGAATATGGGGGGGGGAGCGCAAAAGTGAGAAAATCCATCACGACAGGAGCTGACGAGACAGGTCGCATCACCTGTGATGCCTTTGGTAGCTATGAAGGCATCGTAGAGGGTAAATGTCATGAGGGGCTCCGGCAACTCTCGGATCCACAACTTCAGCAGGCCGGACACCACGTGGGGATCTACCCCCGCTGGGAAGTCCCAATCCACGCCCTGGATAGAGACCACCCACCCGGTAGGTAGGTATATGTTCTACAATGGGAGCTGCTTGGAGGAAGAGGAGGAAGGGAGAAACAAACTCTACCTGGTCGCACATGTTGCGGTAGTGCTGCATCTCGGTCATCATGCCCGATATGCGGAACAAACCCTCCACTTGCGCTGCATTGTTGTCAATGAGCCACGTGATTGTTTTTTCCATGATGAGAGGCACGTCTCGGTCGCTCTCACGCGTGGACATTAGCTCGTTGAGCGCAATCCCAAACACTGGAGGAGCATCGCGAAGGAAGACCACTGGTTACCCGCTGATCCTGATCGACGATGCCCACAATGATTGAGCGGAGGGGAGGGGGCAGAGGCATACGTCGATCAGCAGCTAGACTCTGAATGACTGCAGAGATATCCCGCTTCCACTCACTCTTGCGCTCAGGCGTAGGAGCACAGAGAGTCATCGTTTGGTTCAGCCACACAATCTCAAAGGCGTTACGCAAGGCTGCAGTCGCCCACAGAATCAGGCTCAGGTGAGCAAGAGGCAGTGTCTCCAAGGCACTAGGGGGAGAGTCGTACTTTCAGTGTCGGGCAAGTCGCGCACCGCGGTCACGTCTTGAATGGGCACAGTGCCCACGTAGCGATACGAAAAATCGCCCTGCAGCATCCAAGCAGATATACAACGGCCGGTAACAATCCCAACCCACGTACGCAGGTCAGTTAATGCCATGGGAGAAGGAGAAGGAGAAGGCGAGTCAGCGCAGCACACGATGGTGACCAACACGATTTTTTAAAAAAAAGCCGATGGATGGAGCAAGCGCACCTGAAGCTGCGAGAGGAGATTCGATATTTTCTTCGAGTAGATGAACAGGTTGTTGAAGAGGAAGAAGTGGTGCTCCTCCGGTTTGCGATCTCCGCCCTGGAATATGTGGAGAGGACCTTCCCGCACGTATCTCCTATGTCTATCTACCAAAGAGTTGAGCGGTTGCTGAACTCGCACAGTTGGCACAACACACCGTTGAGAGAAGACGAGAACGATTAGCCCAAGGAGAGGCGGGCATGTGTGGACGAGAGATTTACCTCATAACCCTGCAGCTTGTTTTTGACGATGAGCACCTTGACAAGACGATCAGAGATCTCCATGCTCTGCTCTACCGAAGTTTGAAGCATCTCAAGGCTTTGAATGGCCTGCAAACACAAGTCAAACTGTGAGAAGAGACTTGCGTCCTCCCTTGGACGCAGGAGGGTTGATTGGCGAGAAGAGGTGCACGAGTCGGACCTCGGTAAGGGGGACATAGTCCGGATCAGAGGGGTTTGTCAAGTGAAGCAGTTTCTGTGCATCCGTGCGCGATGAGAGACCAACGTGTCAGTCCCACTTCAGGTCGTGTCGATGAACACCAGTGAAAGGAGGGAGATAGAGCTAGAAATAGTAACATGTCACGAGATACAGGAGAGAGACGGAATACCAACCTTGAGATACTGCTCGTAGCGGAGCACACGCCCTGCCGGTAGTGATAGAAGGACTTGCAGGGGTGCCTCGTCCTTTTCCTCGGACGTCTGGGTGCCAACAGTCGGTGAGCACGCAGGCGTAATAGACGTGGTGTACATCGCCGGTAAGGGCAAAGGAAAGCATAATCGAATGACGTTGCACCTTGAGAAAGTTGCGCACTGTGCTGGACTGGTTCTTGGAGCGTTCGAGTGCATCCTCACGCGTGCTGCTGCTCATAGCAAACTGCGGGTAAAGCTCTAATTCCTGAGCCTGTCACATACACACAATCACAGCTGCACATATGAGTGGCCATGCGAGAGAGGATGGAGAGGCAGAGAGGTTTTTTGTATGAAAAGGAGAGGCCGAATTAACCCGCGCTGCAAAGACTGTCCCGATGGCCGTGTGTGGATAGACAAGCAACTGCTCCTCGAGATCGGCGCGTAGAGTGGTATGAACATCTCGCAAACGGTCCACGTCTGCGCTTGTGTCCAAGGTAGACTCAACTCAGTTCAGTTGGGAGTGAAGCTCACTTCGGGAGGCAAAAGTGGAGGGATTGTACCGGCAAAAATGGCGGTGATGTCGGCCCTCTCAATCTTCTTAGAAAGGGTGTCGTCCTGCAAGAGAACGTCGCGGTAATTCTGCCCCACCCCCCATATCACAACAGTACCGCCGCCGTGAGTGTGAGCCAAGGAAGGAGCCGAGGGGAAGCTACGAGCAGTTATACTTCGACGAGGGAGGTGAGCAGAGCACAATAAAGCTTTTCATCCTCGACGAGCTGCATCAGCGCGACTTTGCGCTTGTCGGTCTCTGGAGAGATGCCCACCAAACCCCGATCATGAGAAGAGCCCAGGTAGATCACGTGGGGGGGGGGGATGCAAAGTGGACTGAGACCTTTCTCCCACAGGGATTCGTCGATGTCCTTGAAGTCCAGTGTGTCCGACGATACGCGCACCCGCTCAGTGACTTTTCCGCCACCACTTCGGAAGTCGTGTTTGCGCCCACCCACCACCGATTCGTAATCCTGGCCCACGCGACACGTGTCGATAGCAGTCAGTTCCGAGCAAAGGCGCTCCTCGCCAAAAGGCGGCCAGCAAAAGATATGCGCAGCAGCACGATGGGTGATGAGGAATGAAAGAGGACGAGCTCTACCTTGACAGCGGACTGAAGCTGGATCACACGCTTGTAGCCAAGAGAGAAGAATTTTTTGTACTCTTCAAAGTAAGCGCACAGCTGCTCCAGAGTCTCGATTTGATTCTTCGCGATGACGTCTGCTAGCCTGGACGATGGAAACGTCCGTGTCGAGTGAGAAGGGAGGAAGGAGAGGCGAGTGAGCGGACCCAGCAGCTGGCAAAAAGTGTGGGAAGGGGGATAGATGGCGTGCGTTTTGGTGGTCTCCTGAGCCTGGTCCTTGTAAACGGCCTCCAGTGCGTCGCGCTCTTTTTCAGCCTTATGATAAATGCGCGCGCCATTCGCGTGTGTGAGAATGGAGACAAGAGGAGGCACGCATGCAAGTCCGGCAAAAGCATCAGGGGAGGCAAGCATGGTACCTCCACCACCTTGACCAGATTGAGTTTACCCTTTGCATTGAGCTGGTGCACCTTGGAAATAGCACCTCCGTATGTGCTGCGGGCTTTCTCGCATTTTTTGAAGGAAACCTAACGTTGTGCATCACAGAAGGCTCAGCTGCGGTATATACACTATTCGTCCCATGTCTGCAATCCCTCCCAGTACCTTGGCTTCACGGAGATCCCCGCGTACAAACTCGTCCATGGGGATTGTGAATTTGGAATGAATGGCCCGGTCCTTGATAGGTCGATTGATCGCAAAGGACACCACACACACACACACACACACACAAGGCACCGCCACCACAATGGAGAGAAGCGTTAAGCCCCTCTCGTCTCGGGAAATAGAGAGCGCTTGGCGTCAGGGAATCGTGCCATTTCCTCACGCAGCGTTTGCACGTAGAGGGTGAGGTCTTTTAGCTCAGAGAGGGCGCGCACTGCAAGCATGTTTGGTTGTCACGACACTTCATTAGGGTGGCATGCTCGTGGTGGGCGACAGGATCCCTGGGAGTTTTGTACTCCGAGAACAGAGCACACCCCATAGAGGGCCACGCACCTAGCACTTCGTCGTGGGCTTCGCGTATCCGCAGCCGTTGCGAGTAGATGCCCAGCGCTTCGGCCAGTTGTTTCTGCGACTCCACCGATGCTGGAGAGGAGAAAGGAGAGTCTGCCAAGTTAGTGCGAGGAGAGAGAAAGAGAAAGAGAGCCCCTTGCAGAACGGCGAGTGCGAAGGTGGTCAGACCTAACGTTTGCTGCGAGTCGCGCACAGAACGCTGGTGGATAACTTTGAGGCACTCTGTCGAATCCGCCACTTTCTGTGTCGCATACGGGGAGAGGAGAGAAGGCGAACAAACCACGCATACACGATATATTTTATATACAAATAAATAAATATTAATATTAATATTTTTCACACAATATTAGAAGAAAACAACAACAGCGCAGGCGCCGCCTCCCCTTCGGGTGACGTCGGTTGTCACAAGGCAAAATATTGGTGGGGGGGGGCGTGCCGTGGCGAGATTGCCCAGCCCTTCAGGAAGACGCGGGTGGTGGTCGCCTCCACCTGAGTGGGACGCCGAAATGCTACTCGTGGGCCCACTGCTTGCACCGCCGCCACCAACGCCAGTCCCAGGCGCCGGAGCACCTACGCTGTCGCCGCGGCCGAGTCGTCCGAACTTGAATTTGTTCATCTCTCCCCACGGGTGCTTTCCTCCTCCTTTGCTCAGTTTCTTCTGTGAGCTGCTCTTCTCTTGGCTGGGTCGGCGTCTACTTTACGGCGACAGTGCTGTTTGCAGGCCTTCCTTCTTCTTCCGCCGCCCGCCAATTTCCCAAAGAGAAACATAATTAATTATTTTAAAAAAAATACTAAACCACCCCCAGGGGGTGCTGGCGTTTTTGATGGTGAAATAACAAATAACAATAACACCACCACCACCAAAGGTCTGCTGGGTGAAGCAGCAGCAGCAGTCATTGCCTCTGTTAGAAGGGCTTGAACTTGCGCTGCGCGCGCAGCTTTGCGATCTTCTTCTTGTCCTCTTCGAAGCGCAGTCGCAGATCCGCCAGTTCTGTATGGGGGGTGCACGGCCGTTGAGTTGGCGTGGTGAGTAGTGACGATCGTGCAACTCACGACGCACAGGCCATATGAATGGAAGAGGACGTGGGGGCGTGTCCGGAGAGGAGCTCGTACGCTTTCTTCGGTTCTCTCGGCGCTGGAAGCGGTAAAAGTCGAGGAGCACCTTGTCGGATTCCTGCCTCTGGGCCTTGGCCGCGAGGGCGGGCCCTGCTTTGGTGCTGGCAATTGGAATGCCGCCATCCGCCACCTTCTTCCTTCCTTTGCGACGCACTGTGACGAACCCGTCCGCATCGGGTTTCCCGAGTGCAGCCTCCTCCTCTCTTTCAGCCTGCATGCGCCATGAGCAAGCACGATATGGCCATATGGGCACTGATCAGACCGATGGACCACTGCATCGCGCGCGAGATGCACCATAACAAAGCACACCGCACACAGAGGGCGAGGGACAAAAGAAGATCCAGCAGGACCGCACCATCCTTTGTCTGCGATCAAAGTCTGCCATAAACGCGTCGACTTCAGCGAGCACTCGCTGCGGATCCGGGCGTGCGTCGTCGTACTCTTGGAGCCACTCTGAGTAATGATGATGAAGAAGAAGAAGAAGAGTCGCCGATTTAGCGGTGGCCGTTGCAGTGCGCGCGCGCGCGCGAGAAGGTTCGTCGCCGCAGTGCGCACGTCTGCATGCTCTCTCTCTCTCTCTCCCATCACAACCCGTTCCAATGGCACGGGCCCTGAATCAAAATCCGCTGTGCGTGTGCGTGTTGTGTGCGTGTGCGTGTGGCGCGATCCGAGCAGGCGGCGTACTCTGCACTCCGCGTTTGCCCAGGGCTTGGCTCAGGTCTGTGCTGTCCTCGGCAGCGGTCGAGCGCCAATCGTGTCGGAGGGCGGAGCGCAGGCCGTCGGGAGAGGAGAAGGTGACGTGCGCAAACACAAGAGGCCGGGCTTCGGCCTCGTCAGACTGCGTGACCTCCAGCCACGGGCCCCGCCCGCTTTGGTGGGACGGCCGAGGTTGGTGGTGAGGGTGCCGTTGACCCTCGGCCAGCGGGGGAACTCGGCGCAGGGACTTGATGGTGACGCTCTCCACGGGAGCACACCGCCCAAACAGACGCAGCAAATGCTCTTCGAGCGCGCTCGTGTCGGCGTCGTCGCCGATGTTGGCCACGAAGAGGGTCGTGGCGGTCTCCTCCTGGTCCGCGTGAGCTCTCGCGTCGTCGTTGTCCCACGCGTCGGGGCCTCCCCCGCTCGCCTGTGAGCCTGCGCGGTGCTGCCGTATGTAGAGGTACCTGCACGGGTGGCCGTCCTGCTCCTCTCCCCCCGACGTCTCCTCCTCCCCCTCTCCTCCTCCTCGCTTCATGCGCACCGGCACCAGCCTGAAGCCCCCCGCTGCCGATGGCGCCCAAGACCCCGTTTGCTTCTGTGCCTGCTGCTGCTTCGAAGCAGCCTTTGTCTTCTTCCCCTCTGCCTCCTTCTTCGGGGAGGCTGCGGCACCATCGGCGGCGGCGGCCTTCTTCTTCTTCTCTCGCTGCTGCACCAGCAGCCTCTCCTCGCCCGCTCCGGAGGCCCGCTTTCTCTTCAAGTCGCTTCTACTGTCCATGACGGATGGCCAGGTGTTTGAGGTGGGTTGGGGTGGGTGGGNNNNGGGGGGTAAGTAGCTCCTCCTCCTCCTCTTCCTCTTCCTCTTCCTCTGGTGTGCTGCGCTGGCCGCTGGTGGTGGTGGGTGTGCAGGACGCCGGAGCACCCCACCTCCGGGGGCTCCGGAGAGGAAAGAAGCCGGAAATGGAAAGGAAATGGCGAGGAAATGGTGAGGGAAACCCCCACGTAAACTGGATCTCACACACCACACCACACACCACCGCCATCAAGAAGTAGTAGTAGAATGCAACACGCAAGGCGCTGCTCAGCTCTCGCGGGCAATGTCGGCAGAAGGACGCCCCTGCTTGTTGCTGCTTCCCGCGTGCCGCAGCACCATCGCGAGGTACGCTGAGGCCGTTGCCTTTTACTTTGCCGCCGCCACCGCCTAAATTACCTTCTCAGGGACCCCTTGGGGGGGAGGGGGCTTTCCTCCTCTTTCACCGGGGGGAGGGGGGGGGGAGTGTAACTGAATCAAATCATTTTCGTGTGTGGTGGGTGTGCCCCTGTTTTTCCAACCAAACCACAGAGGCACGGAGGGGGGCTGGTGGCGGAGCAGCCTTTGGTGGTACGCACGGAGGCGCTCGGCGGCGTGCAGCTGGCGGGCGGCGGGGCCGTCTTTGTGCACCGCACACAGGCGCCAACGCACGCACCGCCTTCCCGGCCGGGGCTGGGGCGGTTGACGGAGGAGGAAATAGCGGAGATGCGACGCCTGCGGGCGGAAGACCCCTCGCGCTGGACGCAGCGGCGGCTGGCCGAGAGGTTCGGCGTTAACGCTCTTCTCGTGGCCCGCGTGGCGCCTGCGCCAGCGGAGCGATTCGCGCAGCTCGAGGAGGAGGAGCAACTGCGCCAGCTTCGCCTGGTGTTTGGAGAGCGCAGGAGCAGCAGCAGGTCCTCTTCGTCCTCTTTCTCGACGAGCGACCAGCAGCGCACCAATCGGGCCAAGTTCCAGCAGCAGGTCGCCGAGCACGGAGGTCTCAAGGCCACGCTCAAGCAGCACAATGTGGTACCCAAGCCTCGGCGCAAGGGCACGCGGCCGCCTGTTTTCCAGGTCGCAGACGCGGATATCGTCATGGACAGCGCCGAGTACCAGCCTGGCGTGGTGGGTCCGGAGGTAGACTTTGCCAAGGCCACACAACCCTTCGCCGCTCGTTCCCTCACGCCGGACGAGGCCGCTCGCGTCCAGCGCAGCATCGATGCCTCCCGCGGCGGCAATGCCGATGCGGACGGTGAGTCCGTGGAGCGCCAAGTCCAGGCCGTCCGAGACGAGGCCAAGGCGCAGCGCATCCTTCCCAAGTACCGCCGCAAATAACGAGCCCAGCTGGCACAGCTCACCCCCCACCCACCCACCGCACACTGCTGTTCGCACCAAAACGAAGAGACTCTCTTGACGACGACGATGATGGTCATGTTTATGTTCACACTGGTCTGGACAAGAAAAAGAAGAACACGCCATTGGTCAAGGGCATCACGAGTGGTCCTCACCATCACTCCTCCTTGTAGCCTCCGAAGGTAGCGGTGGCTCCGTTGGGGAATTGCGGCCGCCTGCCGCTGGCCAGATAGGCGTGGATCTTCGCGTGCGACGCCACGGTCTCGTGGAGCTTCTTGATCAGCGGGAAAGCCTCCAGGACCTGCTCAGTGGCCAGCACGATGTGGTTCTCCACGACGTCAAAGAGGTAGAGGTCGGCCGCAGTCATCTGGTCCAGCACGGGAGAAGAAGGAGAAGAAATGGTTAGGCCACGCACACACCGGAAGAAGGAGGAAAAGGCCTCGTGCGTTGAGGGCGCGTACCGTGGGGCCCACAAGGAAGCCGGTCGCGTTATGCTGGAGAATGCTCTCGATCTTGCCGAACTCGACCGGCACAGTTTCGGCCAGGTAGGGACCGCGCAGCTTCTCAAAGTCGGGCGCGTAGCAGACCTTGGCGAACTTTTGCCTGATGTCCTCCACGGCGTCGATGAGCATCTCCACGCGCGCCTGGTTCAGCTCGCCCTCACCAGCAAGCCCTGCCATGCCATGTGGTTTTGTTAGCATCCACCCCCCGCCCATCACGTGGTGCGCGACGCACACGCACTCGAACAACACCATCAACCACCGCACCCGCTCGTCTACCCTCCCCCCCCCCTAC
>CDFA01025757.1:490672-540840 GCA_000826305.1 Acanthamoeba healyi | reverse complement strand
GGGGGGGGGGAGGTACCGGCCTTGCGGGCCAGGTAGCGGAAGATGGTGAGGCTTTGGAAGAGGTCAAACGTGGACTCATCCTCAAAGGTGATGGTCGCCTTGGGCAGCTGCTGGAAAAGGTACTCGCCCGACTTCTTGTGGGCAGGCCACTCCTTCGGCCTCAACCTGTCGTGACGCACGTACGGCACCACCGACGACGTGGTCAGCCATGCCGAGCTACGGGGGGGGGGCACAGCTGTGCACGCACCTGGTCTCCTCGTAGGGAATGCCGCCGGCCTCGAGCACCAGCCGCAGTTTCTCCACAACGCCCCGCAGGGGGAAGTACGTGAGGTGGACCTTCTTGATCTGCTGCGGTGCCTGCATTCGGTCTCTCTGGTATGCTGCTGCTGCTGCTGCGAAGTGTTATGTGGTGGAAGAGAAGCGCGAAGAAACAGACTGCCCCGACAGGTAAGGGAGGTGCTGCTCCCCCCGCCAGCCACTGGGCAACCACCACCACGGCGGCAATAGTTTATTGCGACCTCCCGATTTGCGCAAACTTTTTATTACGGAGTTTACATTTCGAAATGTAAACTCCGTAAGAATTTACAAAAATAATTTCCGAAAGTAAATATCAAGCCAGGCACCTTTCCGAATTGCGTGGGGTCGGGGGATGGAGGACGAGGAGGCTGGCGGCGGTGGACTGCTCGACTTTGCGGCCACGTTCGCCCAGTTGTGCGAGGACGAGCGCACCGTGCTGCTGTACCCTCCCCCTCCCCAGCCTTGCCCTCTTGTTGCTTCTCTTGTTGTAGCAAGAAGAACAGCGGCTGCAGCCCCCCCCCCAAGAAGAATTTTTGGTGGTGGTGGTGGTGGCGGTGGCGGCACTCCTGTCTCCCGGCCAGACTGTCGTTCGTGCCAACCAGGGCTGTGCCGCGCTCTCGCGCGTTCTAAAGCCTCTTGCGCGCGGTGTGGTGGTGGGGGGAAGGGAGGATGGTGCGGAGGTGGTCGTACGGCAGGACACAGGAGTGGGGCAGGGTGGCGCGGTGTGGGCGTCGGCCCTGGCGCTCGTTGCCTGGTGGCAGCAGGAGCAGCAGCACCAGAGGGACAAGGACCACCCCCTCAGCCGACTGCGGACGCGAGGAGAGAACGAGGAAGACAGCGCTGCGCTAGCCTTGGTGGAACTGGGAGCTGGTACTGGCGTGGCAGGCATCGCCCTTGGCATGCTGTTGGGGCGCACGAGAGTGGTGCTCACCGACTTGCCGCCCTACCTACCCCTCCTTCGCCACAACATTGCTCTCAACGAGTCACTCCTTGGTATGCTGCTGCTGCTGCTGCTCTTGCGGCCATCCCGCAGGCAGCTGCCGCTGGTGCCCAGCCAGACACCAACAGTTCCTCCGGTGCCGCATGCAGAGCTACGGGGAAGCTGTGCCGAGGCGGCCACGTACTGTTGGGGCGAACCTCCTCCGCTCGTGCGCACGGAGAGAGGAGGACCAAACGTGGAATTGCGGTACGATGTGGTGGTGGGCTCTGATCTGATCTACGACGCAGCCAAGCCAGGTTTCGACTGGCGACGCAACCACCGGGACCTGGTGGCCTCCTTCGATCTGTTGGTTCACCCGGCAGGCAGCGGGAAGGCCAGCGTGGTGGTACTGGCGGCAGAACGGAGGCACGAGTCGAGCCACTTCTATGACGCCTTCTTTGGGTTACTTCACGAGCGCGGATGGGCCTACGACGTGCTGCCCTTTTCGCTGGATCACCGGGCCGATGTTATCATTATCACGATCCGGCGCGCAACCGCCTCATGCTCTGGTGGTGTCTCCGGGGACCAACACCAACAACACGACAAGAGCAGCTGACGGTTTTAGGATTCCTGGTTTGTTGGTGTTTCTCGTTGTTGTTGTTGTTGTAGTAGTAGTAGTAGTTTGTTGGGGGGGGGGGTGTACGCCCGCAGACGAGCTCCATAACGGCAACAGGACGCCACAAGGAACAGATAGCGGGAGCTGTCAGTGACTCTGGGTCAATGGGATGACCGCACGCACAAGAGCAACCGCCACCAGAAGGCGACGGGGCAAGCACGGACGGCTTTCATTAGAGACCGCAGTTAGGTACCGAACCCGCAGCTGACGCTCACGACTTGATCCCCCGGCCCTTGGCGAACATTATGGGTACACCAAAACGCGCAATAATAATATTTATAATAATAGTAATTAAAAAAATTATATAAAATGTGGCCGGGGGAACAACGACTGGTCACCGGTGGTGGTGGTTTATTCACCGTACGTCCTCTCCACGCGCGAACTCTGATCAGAGCCACAAGAGCACCCCCAGGTGGCAACTTAGGCTGCTTCTTCATGGATATCGTTTGACGAGGAGATGTCGGGGATGGGTGCCTCCTGTAGCCACAAGTCATGGATGAAGTTGTAGAGCTCCGAGGTCACCGAAACTTTGTACGGCGTTGGGTTGAGGAGGCGCAAGTGATCGGGGCGCATCCTGTGGNNNGGGGTGATGTGGAAGTAAGCCTCGATGACGTCCCGTGGGTTGGGAGAACATCGTGAGAGGCATTGTGGGGGAAGGGGCAAGTTAAGCGGGGAGCACGTACTCTCGGAGCTGGCTAGCAACATAGCCCTTGAGAGATTCCATAGTCGGGAAATCGGTGACGATCTTGCCTTGATCCCAGACCAGCTTGAGAAGTGGCATCACCTTGGTGGGCGTGACGTAGGCGCGCTTCTTCTCGTCGAAAGGGTGTCTGCAAAGAAGCCGCTTTCCCTCCTGCACCACGACGATCCCCAATCAGCACAACATTGCGCCATGGTCTCTCTGGGAGGCAACATGCGTGTAAATTTGGATGGTGGGCTACTGCACTGCGCAGCAGTGGCCGGAGGGATGTTAACCTGAGGCGGTTCATAGCTTGAGGGGACGAGAATGTCAGCCACGGGCGAGCCCTGATTACCGTACAAGCGGTAGGCGTCTTTCCGTCCTGGAAGCGTCACCTGTTCATAGGACATGCCGACCCGTCTGAGAACTTGCGAACGAACCGGCAGTAGGCTCTCCAAAGTTGCGCGGCTGTGACGATCGAGGAGGGGGGGGGGGTGACCTTCGAAACTTCCTGAGAGAGCTTAATGCGGGGCATGCCGTGTATCTCCACCAGTTTGTACACGCACCCAAGGGCCGGTTGGGCTTGGCACGTCACTAAATTGGTACCAATGCCAAAGACGTCGATCTCGTGGCCCTGCGTATTCACGCACATAGCACCACACAAGGAACATTAGGTTTGATAGTTTAGGAGTGAATCAACGCAGATGGTCACCGTGCCTGTTGGTTGAGGGAGACAAGAGTGTCCTCATTGATGTCGTTACTGGCCGTGATGCTGAACTTGGCAAAGTAGTCCAGACCCACTCGCTTGCCCGTGCTACGGAACAGCTTGCGCGTTTGCTTCGACAGGTATGCCAAATCACCAGAGTCGAGACGCACGCCAACGGCGCGATAACCAAGCCGATGGAGAGCGAGGGCTACGGCGAGGAAATTGGGCACACCGGATTTGAGCGTGTCGTAGGTGTCGACCAAGGCCAAATACCCGTTGGGGAATGCCCTGGACAGCAAGATCGTTGGTGTCAGCTCCCCGATCGAGCAGAGGCACAACCATCACTACGCGCAGTTTGAAGTCGTATCATCGGCAACACGCCGCGGAGTACCGTGCATAGGCGGTGAAGGCAGTGAGTTCGCCGGTGTTTGTGTCCATGAATCCTAGCTCCTCGCGGCAGCGGAGAGCGAGCTTGAGGAGGTCCTCGGGTTCACCCGTTGACTTGTGGCGAAGCGTGGCATCGGTGAGGTCGTCCTCGCTCACAAACGAGGTCACGAACGAATGCGCATGAGTTCCTGTGAACGCGTTGGCCATCCCCCCCCCCGCAGCAAACGCGGAATTCGACCCAAAGCGGTGTCAGCGAGTTTGGCCTGCTGCTTCTGGAAGGTATGCCACTCAGAGGGAAGCAGGCGCACATACCCTTGACAGGGAGGCCGAAGAGAAGCCCAGCGAGCACGTTGCTGGTGCCATCACATCCTCCAATGTAGGTATACCGTGATGCCGAGATAGCACCGTCGGGACCTGTGCCAGGAGTGGCGATGGTGAGAGCATGCGCGTGCAGAAATGTGCACGCACTGCCACAGTGGTGGAGGTGGTGGAGGTGGTGGGAAAGGTTAGATAGCGGGGAGCGAAGAAGTACCTTGGGCTCGGCGAAGACCAAATTCAAGAAGGAGCTTGTCAGCTCCAGCAGCCAAACGATGACGAGCGGCATTGGTGGCCACCAGCGAGGGAAAGTTGACAAGCGTCTGCAGGTCCAAACGGCATCGCAAACACCACAGGCAGCACGCTGCTAGGTCACCACACCACCCGAGCGACTAGGTTCAACACGCCCACAGGTTGGTGGAGGGGCGCGTACGAGGAGCGTCGTTTCGAGCATTTGCGCAATCGCCATGGGTCCCTCCACCCGGATAAGCGGAATTCGCGGGAAGCAGACGGTCCCCTCTATTAGATCCGTTGTCGTTGTTGGCAGCGGGGTTCGAGAACCCAACACACACACACGTGTACATATACACGGCTTTAGCGATAACGAATGATGGCTCGCTTCGGCGACGACGAAGAAGAGATCGAGAGAACTCGGCAATGCATAAAGTAAGAGTGGGTGCACACGGGGTGCGTGGGTCCAGATGCAGCAGAGGGGAGAATCTCACCCGGCAGTGCGTAAACCTTGATACGGGAACAGTCGATGGTAGCCAGCCAGTCGAAAAATGCCGGCTCGCAGTCAGGCATGAGGCCCCGCAGTTGCTCCAGCTGACCCGCTTTGATACGGTAAGAGCTCACGAACCGGACCTACACATACACCAGACACGCATCAGCACCATCTGCAGTGCGAGCATCACTGTAGCGGCAACCTCCTCCCCACAACATCCACGAGTGTGGCCCACGAAGCGTTGTGGGTAAGGCAGGTAGGCAGGCAGATAGATAGATAGATACCACTTCCTCAAGCCCAGCAAAAATGGTGAACTCGCCGTGGAATGGGTTCTTGCGGAAGAAGAGGTCGAACACGGCCGGCTGGTCGTGGGTGTTGTTGCGCCAGTAGGCGTAGGCCATGGTCAGCTGGTAGAAGTCGGTCAGGAGGGGCGTCACGAACCCTAACCCCCCCCCCACGCCGAGTCAACACCAGGCCCGCATAATCATGATTATTGATCGACGCCACGGAGGGACGCTCAGTTGCAGCAGCAGCAGCGCAGGGGAGGGCCGGGGGGGGGATAACCATCGAGGGGGCGAAACTGTTCGGTGCTGTCTCCGGCGGCAGACGCAGCCAGCTGGCGCTGCTCCTCGGTCAGGGGTATGTACTCGAGCGTGTTCCTGCGGCGCAACTCCCGACGCACGCGCTTGGTGCTGGGCGCGTCCGTTGTATCGCCGCCATCCGTGTCCTCGGGCCCACGTAGCTGCTGCTGCTCATCTCCGCGCTCGTCACTGCCACCTCCACCAGTGGTGGTCGCGAGGGCATCCGCAAGAGGTCGTTTGCGGGGCGTGGTCGGGGTGTTCACCAGCTTGGCCTGTGCGGCGTCCGTCCAGTCGGCCTCCATCGCGTGCAAGAAGAACCCACACGCCCCCCCCTGCACGATCTGGGGTTCGATACGCGCGAAAAAAAAAAGAGGAGACAAAACAAAACGCAAAAATTGAAACGTTTCAAAAAATATTTATAAGTGTGTGGGTATCTACACATCCCCCGCCAACGTTGGGGTGGGCTCGGCCCACACCACAGATTGGCGGAGCAGGAGGAGGAGGAGGGAGAAGATGGTGGGTAGCCACACCTCCGGGCGGAGCACTCGTCGCGGACTGCACCGAGCGGTGGGGGGCAAAATTACAGGGTCGCGGCGCTGAGGGAATGGAGGGGCGGCTGACCGGGGGCGGAGGTGAGCACGAGCATGACCACCCCGGTCGGAGCCACGGCCTTGGCGGTGAACGACTGGGTGTAGGACCCAAGATCCTGGTGCTTCCACAAGTCGCGCAACCGCAAGGCACGGACAGGATCAAACCCTACGCGGTGGCAATTGCGCAGCAGAGGGTCAGCAGAGAGAGAGAGAAAGAAGGGGGGGGGTTGCAAAGAGCGCACGAAGCAAGCGTGCATGTAAAAGATGGTCGAGCAACGTACCAAGGTCGGCCCAGGTGAGAGTAATGTCAACGGGGTAGTCGACTTTGTTCCACAGGGTAACAGCGATGGCGCCCCCTACGAGAGGCTTGGCGTAGATATCGCTGTCAATGCCCTGCAGCACGCGGCGGCCTTGTCGCCCGAGGGGGTCCTGATCGACGGCGATCACTTCGGCGTTGGAGATTATCTCGAGCGTCTCTGCGCTCATTTGGCGGAGGTCGTTGCCGAGGATCAGGGGTGCGGCCATCATCGCCCACAACGAGAAGTGCGATTTGGACTCCTCATATGTCATGTCTCCCACGCCCACCTCGAGCATGTCCGGATCGTTGAAGGCCCCTGGCTTGGCGATTGTCGAGAGATCGAGCAGATCCCACGTCTCTATGTTGAAGGCCAGGTTCTGCACTACCGCCATGGGTCGATCAGCAGTCGGCTTTTGCGGAAGGGGAGGGAGGGCGTGAATACCATGGTCCACGACCACCAGTACGGCTTGATGTCTGGAGTGGAGCAGGGTAGGGGAGTGTATCACGCCATGGGAAGCAGTGAGCACAAGCATTTTCTTCCGCACTGCCCACGCCCGCCTGCAGGGATGCGTGTGCGTGTGCATTGTGTATGTACCCTTCCAGGTACGCCACATGTTACACACTGGTGGCGCCCACTCCCATGGCCGCTCCTCGTTCGTCCAGGGGAAGATTCCGATGAGCTCGTCTGTGTCACAGCTGTTGTGCAATCCCCTCGCGGGTCTTGTCAGCGTTGGTGCCCATCTTCCCCTCGTCTCACAACGCACCTGTAAACGATGGGCCGGCCGGTGGCGTTGAGTGCCTTGGCCCACTTGGGGTAGGAGACGTTCTTCATTTCCATCGACGTGTTGCAGCAGTCCAACTTCATGAAGTCTACTCCCCACTCGGCAAACGTCTGGGCATCCTGCGCGCGCGTGCCATGTACGTGGTTCAGTTGGCGCACACACTCTTGGACGCGAACCACGCCTCACCGCCCCCACAATGCCCGTACTTCAAACTCGTGTCCCCAGCTGCCCTCGTAGCCGCTGCACGTGCTGATTGCCGCACGCCAGGTTAGAGAACGGTCACACACGCCGCGGCTTACGTGCAAGGGAGGGAAGGAGGCGTGCTGTACCGAGGGCCACTGCTTGTGTAGATGCCAAACTTCATGCCGAGGCTGTGGAGGTACTTGCCCCATCCGTGCATGCCGGAAGGGAACTGCGTAGCATTGAAGCGGATACGGCCACTCGCGTCGCGTCCGTCCTCCCAGCAGTCGTCGATGTTGAAGTAGACATACCCCAGCTTGGTCAGGCCCGTTTTGACCATGATGTCCGCGATCACACGCAGGTCCTCCTCGTCGTAGTCACACGCCAGCGTGTTCCACGTGCTCCAACCCTGCAGGGTCGGAGGAGAAGGGAAGGGAAGGGGGCACACCACGACCACGCCAACAAAGCTCAACAAGGCTGCTGCTGCTGGTGCGCTCCACCACTGCCTTGCACCCCAGCCCCCCGGGGGGGCTGGGGCTTTTGTCTTCACTGGTGAGGGGTGTGATGGTGGGTACCATGGGCGGGATGAGGGCCACCCCGTTATCGAGGGCTTGCACGTCATATATGGCCACCACAGAGAAGAGGAAGAGGAAGGTCGCCAGGAGGGGGAGCACGGGACGCTTCATCGGCTGCTGCTGGCGGTGGTGGTCGTCCTCTAGTAGTAGTAGTACTTTTTATAAAAGTAGTAGTGGTTATTATAATAATAATAATAATAAATATTGTGGTGTGCTGACCACCCTCTCGCAAGCAAAGACAAGAGGGCTGCCTTGCTGCTGCTGCAGTCACACAACCCCAGAGGACAACGCGTTGGATGATGATGCATCACCACACCGCTTTTCGTTGGGCGCCCCACGAAATCAACGCGCCCCTTGTCGACAGGACAAATAAACAACATTTGATAAATTAAACCCCTATTTCCTATCTGCCAACAACATTTCTTCTTTGCAGAAGGCCTTTGTTGCGACGAGGATGGAGGCAGAACAAAGCGGGCGCAGCATCTTTATGCGAGGCCGAGAGGACGCCCACCCGCTCGTCCTCGAATGGTTCACCGCCCCTCCCCTCGTGGCTTCGTCTTCTTTCTTCTCCTCTCTTTGCATTTTTAAATACATAATAATAATGTTTTGTTTTGTTTTACTGTCATGTTTTGTTGGGGGGGGGCGTTGATACGTGTAGAAAGGGAGGCCACACACACACACACGTACACACACTTGCTCACGTGGGCAGGTGGGCAGGCTGCGCGGCGCGTTCGAGGAGCGGGAGGGTGCGCGACTGCCCAAGCAACAAGTCTACGACGCCTACGAGCAGTTTTGCAAGCGTAATGGCTTTGAGAAGACGAACACGGCAGCCCTGGGCCGTCTCATAAAGAAGGTGAACAACGCCGCTCTCCCGCTCTCCCGCTGGCATTCAATCACCTAACTCTCGCAAGGTACCTGCCACACCGCCTGACCCGCCAGGCGTTTCCTCAGTCTCGCGGGCGGCGTTGGGTGGAACATGGCACCAACGTCATGTACTACGTTAACATTGTACCCCGCGCCTCAGCTCCGATCCCGACATCCTCTATGGCCACACACGCGCCACCGACGCATGCGGTCGTGCCTGATGTCAGGGACGGAAAGAGGAAGAGAAACGCGCTGCCGTCATCCTTTCCCTCGCCGCACACCCTTCTGCAATCAGCGGGCGTGGCCTCCAAGCCATCGCTGCCCAGAATAGACGATGGGCCTCACGGTGGCAATTTGCAGCAAATGATCGTTCTTCGCGAGCGCCAAGACCGCCAACGCACGAGCGGCCATTCTTCCGTTACGAGCCTAAGAGCAGATGAGCCGTCATCCGTCCCCTGCTCATCTGCCCCTACCGCCTCCTTGTGGTCACAAGCCCCACATGGTGTCGACTCCTCTGCATCGCTCGCGCCGCAGTCGGTGAGCTTGGCTCACCTCTCGGCGCGCCTGCCTACTCAGCAACGCATGCATCACAGCAACCAACCCTTCGCCTCTTGTTTCCTCGACCACGATCGACACAATCTCTCGTGTTCTGCACGCTCCTCTTATTCCTCCTCTACCGTCTCTGCCGCCAACCTCGCCCCATGCTCAGAGTCTGCGGGTGTGATCACTGATCAGATGCGTCATCGCGAGACGAGCCGCACACAAGGCCTTTGGAATGCAAGCGCACACCTACAGTTCATCACCAAGCAGCTCTACTATACGCGCCTCTATCGCTTCCACTATTGGAGCGTGGCGCCACTCAACCCAGCTTGCCTCAAAGCCACCGCTCTCTCCTACATTCTCACCACCGAGGAGGGACTACGAGAACGCAGTCCGCTCTCCGTATCGGTCTACTACGCTCTTCACATTGGTGATACTCGCTCTCTGTCTCAGTCTTGTCTCTGTCTCTGTTTATCACACAGCCTCTCATGATGGCGCCTAACCACTACTGTGCTTTTTGTGTGGGCCAATCTCTCTGCAAGGCGCACTCATCTGTGGAGATTTTCAGCGCTCGAGGGAGTACATGCACATCAGCCGGTACCTCACGTTCCCCTTTGCCCGCTCAACGTCGTTGGGGTCGCGCTCCTCACGTAAATGCGCCGACGGATGATGTGTGCCTTCTCGTCGTTCCTGCAGGGAACATCTGGAGTACGTGTTCGACGAACAGGACTATGATGTGGCCTGCATTCTACGACACTTCGCGATGAGTGCGTTACCGCTCGGCTCGATCGACGTCCTCGTAACCTCATGCCAGCCTCCTAACATGTGCGCACCCAGTCTCTCGCTTCTTTGCGGAGACTGAGGCAGAAGGGCGGCGCATGGAGATCTACTACCTCACCATGAGCAAAGAGATATGTCAGAGCATCGGTGCAATGAACGACGAGAACTACCTCATTGCCATCAAGCTCCTGGCCGCCTACCATGGAGTGCGTGCCGGCGTGCTTGTTGTTCCCTCATCGCACCCAATTGTCTGATGAACTCGGCTCACGCCTGGGCCACACGCAGACGCCCAACGAACAGGCGCTGCATGCGAAAATTGGAGCTGTCTTGCTTCTGCCGCCATATAAGAAGAAGTGGAAGGAGGGCCGCTACTACCTGGCCCAGTACCGCTACGGCAACATGAACAAGATGTACCACAAGCAGTACCTCGAGACCCTTCAGGCCACCTGTCTTCACCTCACCGCTGCGCGTCGTACCTCTTCCTTCCCTCACTCGCTCGCTCCCTCGTGCGGGCAACCTTAACCGCCAAGTCTCTTCGTCTCAGAGGGATTGTCGGAGGAGCTCAAGGCGAAGCTCATGGAGCAGTTATTCGCTTTGGCCAAGCTGGAAGGAACACTGCACAAGTACCAGCGCCTGTATGCCGCCACATCGCCGTCGATGACCACGAAGGTGATCCTATCGTACGTGCTCCTTCTCCGCTTCCTCATCTTTGATGGCCTCGGCCTGGCGTCGTCGGCGGAGAAGAGCGCGCGCGAATTTGTAGCCTACCTCGACCACATGGGACCCACCGGGGTGGC
This sequence comes from Acanthamoeba healyi, assembly GCA_000826305.1. Taxonomy (NCBI): domain Eukaryota; phylum Discosea; order Longamoebia; family Acanthamoebidae; genus Acanthamoeba; species Acanthamoeba healyi. Next base: position 530,150 of record CDFA01025757.1, on the reverse strand, counting down.
TGTGGTGATGTGTGAGCTGGGCAACATTCGCCCTCTGCCCGACATCGCCGCCACGCTCGTGCGATGCCTCCTGCGGCATGGCGACTACGACTACCTTCACCTGCTCCTCCATCTCCTCCATCCTCTGCGCCAGCACATTCTCTGGGCGCGACTTCAGTTTTCCGCCATCCTCGGCACTCTCGACCTCCACTTCCGTCCGCACACACCCTCCGCACCCGCTTCATCATCGCGTTTGCCTTCTTCCTCCCTCTGCTCCACTCCCTCTCCCTACGCTTCGTCGTCGTCGTCGTCCGCTTCCACCTCGCCCTCGCGCGAGGAGGGCCAATCGTCGTCTCCCTCCTCCTCCTCCTCCTCTCACACGGCGACCCACTCGCCCGCAATGGCCGCCGCCAGGGGCCTCGTCCACGCTTCGAGCGGCGACGCCATGCACGCATGGCCGGTGCCGATGGTGGCCGATAGTTGCTTAAGCAGGGACGACGATGACGACGAGATTCTACCTGCCGACCTCCTCCGCGCCTACCTGGGGCCGACCGACTACCCCCACCTCTACACCGACCTCGCCCACGAGCCTCCCCGAGCGGCTACCCGCGCCGTCGACGACCCTCACTGCCCCACTGGCCCCTCGCCACCGGGCAGCACCCTGCCGCCGAGCTTGGACACCTTCGTGGCCAGCCTGCTCAACCTGCACTAGCCCTCCCGCTCCTCCTGCGCAGGAGGAGGTTCGTTGGGGTCGGCAAGAACAAACAAAGTTTCTAGAAAATAAAAACCCAAAGTAATAAACTAAATAATTATAATAATAATTATAATAATAATAATAATAGGTGTTTATATTGCAGTATCCCCCCCCCACCACCCAAGCCAAAGCCCAAGCCAACCCGTAGAAGGCCAGAGAGAGAGAGAGAGGAAAGAGAGAGAAGAGGCGACCCCCCCTGCCCCCGCACACCGCACACCGCGCCAACGAACGACATGTGGGTGCTGTTCGCGCTGCCTGCCGGCGACGAGGAAGGGGGCGAGCAGCCTTCGTCACGGTGGCAGTGCGCGGAGGAGAACGACTACTTTGTGCTCCAGGTGCGCCAGAAGGGCGGGGGCGGCCCTTCCTCCACCTCCTCCTCCTCGTCGTCGCGACGATTGGGTGATGGGCTGGTGCGTGTGGCCACCCTCTTCTCCTCCTCGCGCAGCAAAAGCCAGGCAAGCACCCTGGACTCCTCGCCGGGCAGCCCCCTGGAGTACCGCATCGTGCTCAAGGCCTCCCCCGCCCACCGCCCGCCCAGCCAGCTCGCTGCCGCTGCCGCTGCCGCCAAGGAGGGCCGGCGGCACGCTGCCAACACCCCGCCGCTGCCGCCGCCGCCGCCACCACGACCACGACAGAAGGACGAACAGGCGACTGCGGAGAGCACAGGGCAGGTCGAGGAGGAGGAGGAGGCGCACAAGGGCGCCCAGCCGCGGCATAAAGAGGAAGAGGAGGGCGACGACGACGACGACGATGAGGAGGAGGAGGGCCAGCAAGAAGCAGGGCAGCAGCAGCAGCAAGGCAGGAGGCAGGAGGAGGAGGAAGAGGAGGAAGAGGCACGAGAGGGGTGGGACGCGCGCGTGGTCGCCCAAGGGCGAGAGGTGAGGGAGGCGCGAGAGGAGTGGGGATGGCTGGAGGCCAACGTGGTGGTGGCGTGCTCCTTCTTCAACCGCAAGAGTGCGGTGGAGGAGCGGGAGCTGTTTCACTTCCTCATGCTCAAGTTCACGGCCCTGGCCGAGGAGACCCAGCAGCACCGCGACAAGGAGCGCGCGCAGGCCCTGCGGCGAGACCGTGACCTCGCCCTGGCCAACCTCTTTGACGCGCGCCGGAGCCCGGTTGCTTCCCCGTCACTCCCCGCTCCTCCCCTGGGACTCAAGCACTCGTCGTCATCGCTGCGCCGCTCGCGGACCAGGACCTCTACATCGTCGGACCTTCTCCCCATGTCGGCGTCGTCATCGTCGGTGAACCTCGCCAGCCGGCCGCGCACCGCCGCATCCGCCTTGGCCTCGGCTGCTGCCTTCTCTCGTTCCCACTCTGCCGACACGCCACCGACTGGAGCCAGGTCGGGCCCGCTCGAGGTCGTTGTCGGCCCCGGCAGCGCTGCCACCGCCGGTAGTACGAGCGGCCTGGCCAAAAGCGACTGTGGTCGATCCATGGACACCATCGACGCCAAGGCGGAAGGGAATGACGACGACGACGACGACGACGACGAAGCGCTGGTCCAGCGGGTGGGGCGAGACTATGACGAACAGGACAAAGTACTTCAGGCTGCATGGCGCAAAGCGTTCCCCAAGCTCGCCTCCGTCAACGAAAAGGCCATCACCTGTACTGCCAGCTCCTCGCGCTCTCGCCATCGTCACCACCCCATGTCTGCACACGGCTAACTGTTACTGACTCTTTGGTTGTGTCCCCCCGTTACACGCCAGCCTATGCATGCGCACTAGACCGACGAGGATCTGAGAGACAGGGTCACTTGTTCGTTAGTGCCACCCGCCTCTGCTTCCACAGGTACGTACAATGCACGTGGTCCGCATACACCCTCAAGAGACAACGATCGCGCGCTCACACGCGCGCGCGCGTGCTTATCTTCGCACCCAGCCCACAATTTTCGACCAAGGCGAGTGTCCCGTGGAATGAAGTGGTATCACTCCACCGGGACGACAGCGGCACGACCATTCACGTCTTCTCAGCCTCAGCCGAAGAGGTGCGCCTTCCCGTGTGCCGTTGACGTGCATTGCTAGTGAGGCTGACCATGGTCACACTGCTTCATCTTACCTCCCACACCATTCCTCCTCGCAGCTGGCGTTCTCCGCCTTTGATGAGTACGAGGAAGCGTCGGCCGTCATATTTTTTATGTGGCGCCTGAATATCGACCAGCTTGCCGCCCAGGTGCCCCTTCTTTGTGTCTCTATGCGCCACTCTTGTTTCTGATGCTAAAGTGATACGTGCCACCATTCAGGTCATCTCGGAGTACAACGCTTCTCTCCACCTGGACGAAGATGGCTTCGCTCACATCAACAGCGTACCTGGTATCTCCACCCTGCCAGTCATTATTGTAGTTACTGAGCGCCAATGCGCGTTTGTTGCCCTACCGGTGGTGGCATGGCCTGACTGCGTGTGCCACTTGCGGCTTCGCGTAGCTCTCCCTCCCATGGCGCGGGAGACGCTGATTGCGCGAATCGAATGCAACAAGCACCACGCCATTTTCCGTCTGCCCACAACCGAACACCTCAGCACCGGTACTGGCGCCTTTGATTCCATAACGCTGGGTGGAGTGGTTCCTTCGCACTATCCTAATGCAATTGGTTCGGTTACTATGATGGCGCGGGTGGGGCATAATGGTTCATCTTGCAGCGTATGCCGCAAGACTACGGCTATCGACAACGGTGTACCGCCAAGGCATTCTCTACCTCAGCACCAATTACCTCTCATTCCATGCTTCGTACAGCGACAAGGTAAGCTTCCACTAACGATTGCTGTTCCTCTGCGCTGCGCTGCTTACCTTTGGCATGCGCTAGCGTTTTGTCATCGTTATCCCACTCGGCGAAGTGGTCGACATTGTCAGCAGCGGCTCCCGTCTCGTGCAGATCACTACACAGCGCAATAACGAGGTACGGCACGCTTTTACCTTACCTTTGGCACGAAACGTGTCGCTTTTGCTCCGGACATTGAAGAACTTTTTTAATATATATTTATTTGTGTAAAATATATCACTGACGTTTGTGCGTCCTGGGTGCAGTTTTGCTTTGCACTGCTGCATCGAAGGGCAGCGGCCTATCGGCATTTCATCCAAGCGTGGTCGCGCCTCGTCCACACGGCTTCCCACAGCGATGGGCCTTCCCTTCTCCTGTCACCGCCGGCGTCACGGTACTTGCACTTTCCCTGCGTCTCTTCGCGTGTGAGTACCCACGATCAGAACTCTAGCTCACGCCTTCATGGGCGATTGCATGAGTGTACTCTAGGAACAAGAGCAACAAGGCGGCATTCGAAGGAGCGTCGACGTACCTGGAGCGTCGGGATCAATTTTCAAGCCACTACGAGAAGGCCCAGCGTAGGCAGCGCGCCCTGTGGGACCTGTACATCGCAAAGAACGGGTGGGGCATCGAAATGATCAAGACTCATGACCTCGCGCCCCTTGTCCAAGGCGGAATCCCGGATGAACTACGCGGTACTGCTCTTATTGGCTATTCACTGCGCGACCATGGAGGCGCCTCTCGCTCGATGCCTTTCGATCTCCACTCCTCTGTCCTGCTCTAATTGCGTTCGTGTGGTCGGTTGGTGGGAGCAGGACCCGTGTGGCAGTTGCTGACAGGATCGGTCTACCAGCACGCCACGTTTAAGGACGAGTACCGGCGTCTACTTGACACACATAAGGAGGAGGCCAGTCTAGCCACAACCGAGATAGAACGCGTACTTGCTTGCCTCACCCCGCAACACTGATCACTTCTGCGAACACTCATCCCACACTCCGTCACCGTCACCGTCACAGGATTTGCATCGGAGCCTGCCAGGGCACCCCCTCTACCAAAGTGAGGAAGGACGGCAGATGCTGCGCAACGTGCTGTCGGCTTACTCATGGCGTAACCCCGACCTCGGCTACTGCCAATCCATGGTACTTACCTCGCGCATCGCAAGCTCGCGCATCACATGCCGAAGGTCCGGGCTCACATGTTATTTGGGGGGTGCACCCTTGGAAAGAATATCATTTGCGCGGTGCTACTGCTGTTCATGCCGGAGGAGGAGGCGTTTTGGCTGTTGGCCAACATATGTGAAGAGCTCCTGCCCCAGTACTTCACTCGCGGTACGTACGGACCAATGACTCTTCTTGCTCGTGTATTTGGGGCCTGATAGTGAGGGTGCTTGCGGCTACTAGACATGCTGGGTTCAATCACCGACCAGCGCGTGTTTGAGGACCTGGTGGCGGAGCACCTGCCACAGTTGGCCGAGCACTTTGGGCGTCTGGACCTTCAGCTGGCCCTCATCTCCTTCCCGTGGCTTCTCTGTCTCTTCATCGGTCACGTGCCCCTGCAGGTAGCCCTCCTCCTTCTCCTCCTCATCCTTCTATTCCGAAAGCCTTCCTCTGCGGTCGCGTTGAATGACTAAACTGGGGAACAGGCCACGCTGCACGTCATGGACGTGCTCTTTTGTGAGGGTCCAGGTTCTACGTTCCTCTTCAAGGTATCCCTGAACCGGTCCACGCACCTGTCGGCTCAGCATGCGCGCACTGACAACTATGCTGATCCATCCGGGTGCGGGATGTTTGGCGGTAGGTGGGTCTGAGCGTGCTGCAGCTGCATCACAACTGGGTTCTTGAACAGACCGACAGTGCTCGCATCATCATGGCTCTAAAGTGGGCGTCCGTCGATCCTGACGAACTTATCAAAGTACCACGCACACCTTGCTTCAAGACGCTGTTCATTCATGTATACGCCTCGCGCCAAAGGCTCCAAGGCCTCACCGTCCCATTTCCTTTGTAACCAGAAGGCCGGCGGCAACAGCTTTACTGGCGTTACGCCAGCTAGAATTGAGGAGATGCGCTCCTTTCACCGGCTTCAGGTATGTCAAGAACAACGCTTCCTGCTGTCGCCTTCCTTGTCTGCAGGGGNNGGGGGGACGAGCTGTGCACTCTTTCAAGTTATGGCTGCGCTACAGTGCCACGGCCGGAACTGACGCCGAGAGGGGGTGGGCAGGTGGTGAGTGAGATGCAGGTGAGCTTCCTCAACTTTGGACAAATGCTACCGGATTTCTCGGCCACTGCCCACAAGCGCACTCCAGCGCCTCCTTGCACATCCCCGCGCACCACGGACACTCTCACGGGCAAGACTACAGCCGAGGCTGCCACTGTTGAGCACATTAGCGACGCCGACGCTAGTGGACAATCCGCTTCTTCGGAGTCAAACCTGGCGGGCGAGGTTCCCACCACGCCCACCAAAACCAAAACGCTGCGACGGGGCAAGGGCACTACTGTGGGAGGAGTGCGCCTTTCGGATTCCACCATCTTTAAGGGGCCACTCGTGCTTCAAGAAGACGACTACAACGACCAAGACGATGAACCAGGTTCCAGGGACATATTGGCCGAGCAGCCAGCGTCCAGCCATAGTACCAGCGCGGATGGCATCTCTGAACAGCTCCAACCGCCAGCGATCGCTGTGACCCTGGCTGTATCGGCTTCGCCTCTCTCTCCCGCACGCGTGCCGAAGTTGCCGTACGCGCATCTGGCCGCAGGCGTGCTCCCTTCTACCCCCGATCCGGCTTCCCTGTCGCCGCGCGGCCATACCCTCTACTCTTCTGCGCAGATGCCGTCGCCGCGCTCTTCCAGGCGGGCCTCTCCGACAAGCCCTGCCGGAGCACGTCCTGTCGGGGGAGCGGCTGCGCGGGCAGGTCGAGCTCACAAGCGTAACAACTCCAACCACTACATTCTCGACTACATATCCATCTGCCAACAGCAGCAACCGCAGCAGCGCACTCCGACCACACCGCTTAGAGGCGGCCTCAACGCATCCGTTGGTGTGCTTGGTTCGCCTCTCCGTGAGTCGGTCAACGCGCGAAACCTCTCGAGTACAGCTGCGCAACCTCTTTCCGCTGCTGGCACACCATCGCCCCTCTCCGCTGACTCTGGCCGCCGAACTCTGGCCTCGATGGCTGCCGAGTCACCGGACTGGGCTTCCCTCTCCTCGCCCGAGTGGTCCTCCCACCGCATGCGCCACCTCTTCGGCGACGAACCGATGGTCACCTCCACCGGTGGTGCCTCTTCTCGCCCCTCCCCACCCGATCTCGGCCAGGGCGGCAGGAAGGCCGCGACAGAGACGGTGGCGACAATGTCCACGCACGACCGCGGACTACACGAAGGAGCTTTCATGAGCGAGACGGAGGTGCCTGGCCTTCTCGAGGCTCCACTCACGGGCGACGGCGACGCGGACAGGGGAGACAGAAGCGAGGAAGAGGAGAACGAGATCGTACGAGCAGAGAACGAGGAGGAAACAGCTGGAGCTAAAGAAGAGGAGCGAGAGGAGGAGGAGGAAGAGGAGGAGGAAGAGGAAGAGGGGGAAGGGCTCGGCGTGGAGTACGTGCAGCGCCTTCTCTTGCGCAAGAACGACGACCGAAAGGACAGCGGGGCATCGCGGACGGAGCACTTAGTTTCACGACGCATGCGGAGCCCGTCTTTGCCCTCGAAAGTCCTCTACGCTCTCTCCACTCTCTCCGCCCCGTCTGTCCACTCCGTCATCGAGGAGGACCTCAGCTCTGGCGGCACGACCACCTCCTTGCCCTCCCTGCCCTCCTCCTCCGTACCCGTCTGCGGTGAGGAGGAGGAGGCGGGGGAAGTTCAACGCGCCCCTCCTCTTCCTCTGCCGCTGCCGCCGGCGAACAACAGGCACCCAGAGGCCTCAGACTCTCAAGGCCACTGTGAGACCACACAGCTGTCTCCGGTAGGAGGAGGAGCCGCTGCTCCTGCGAGAGAGGACGACGGCAGCCAGGGGAGGAAAAGGGACAGCTGCAGTAGCAAGAAGGACGACCAGGAGCAGCCCAAGCCGGCTACGTTCATGCTGAGCCCGCGCAGCTGGTTCACCTCCGGAAGCAGCGCCAAGGCGGCCAACACAGAACCTGCCGCCCAGCCCAAGAGGAAGGAGAACTCCAACTTCCTCCAGAACTGGTTTGGTGGATCGTCATCGTCATCGTCATCGTCATCGTCATCATCATCATCATCGTCAACGCGGAAAGAGACCGAGGAGGAGACGCCGAAGGACAGAGACGACGACGAGGCGCCGCACAAGCTGCCGCGGAAACAGGACAAGAAGCAGGCTGCTGCTGCTGCTGCGCAGGAGGAGAAAGAGAAACAGCGCCAGGCCAAGAAGGACGAACCGCCAACCAAGAAGGAGGAGCGAAGAGGACCGCTTCTGCGATTGTTCAGGAGCGGGCAGTCACAATGATGATGACGACGGTGGTGATGATGGTCCCCCAACGTAATTGATATAATATATTTATTTTCTCTTTTCGTTGTCTGAAAGAAAATCTGAATTTCGAATTTCTTTTTTGTGCACGCGGCGGACCAAATCGACAAATTAACCAAATCGCAGCTGGCAGGAGAAGATGGACGCCAAGCCAAGACGAGCCAAGGCGGGCAAGGCCGTCTCGCTGGCACCCAACGTCTCCAAGTGGCAAATGGCCCTCGATCCCACAACGCAGTGGGGGGAGAACAAGGTATATTCTTCGGCTGGCTTTTAATTATTTGCCGTCCGATTTCGCACAGGGTGACCCTCCTCCCTGCTTGGCCGTTCGCGCATTCTGCAGACGGAGCTGCATGAGGTGGTGTATTGGTTGCGACAGGTGCTAGGTGTGGTGTGTGGAATAGTGTGGGGTCTCATCCCCCTCACCGGCTATGTGGGCAACCTCGCGTACGCGGCCGTCGTCCCCTGCGCGTGTGGCAGCCAAAGAATCGTGAGTGTTGTTCTCACCCCAGTTGGGAGTGCACAGGTTTTTGGGCCTGAGCGGGCTGGCGTTGTTCGTCTTCTTTGCCAAGTACCAGCGCACTGTAGACCCAGAGTGGTACTGGCCTCTCACACAGGAGGGCTACCTCAACTCCTACGCCATCTTCCTCGTACGTCAGCGCCTCCAGGGTCCCTCCTTCCAGTTGGTGCATAAGCTTCTGACTTGGCTCACTACTGGGTGTTTGCAGGTGACGTGGATCATCGCCTACAATGCTGCCCACGTCAAATAAACAGCTCTCCTCTCACTCTTCTTGAGCCCCGTGTACCATGTAGAGAAAGGGAACTGGTGTGGGCCTTCTGTCATTTACATATGGACAGCACAATCCAGCACCAACTCCCACTCCACTTGCTGGACAAACCCATTTTACAGTCATGACTGTTGAAGAATGATTCATCTATGAATAAATCTTACTCTGTGGCTGGCTATTGTGACACAGGCAAACATAGACACTTTTATGTTAAGTGATCAAGAGTGAACTGTCTGCATGTACTAAATGCATGAATGATAGGGTTGCAGTGCTGAACTTGCAAAGTCTAATGCTGTGGTTTTTGGGGAGTATTTTTTTTAACCTCAACAAGAGTAAATTTTCCTCCTGTAACCAGTTTCGACCCAATTAATGCCAGGCACTGATTGGTCGGCGATGATGGTACAAGGGAAGGCAGGGGGGGCTGCTAATTTATTGCGCGCACGGCGCTGAGGCACGGTGGTGCGCAGGCATGATGAAGGCGAAGGGCCTTATTCCCAGTCCTTCTTGATGGCGAACGTGTACTCGTACTCGAGGTGGCACTGGCCGTCGTCGTCAACGAACTTGTGCTTGCCCTTGTAGTTGCCCCTGGCGAGCATGCCAGAGGGGGCCTCCTCCCATCCGTGGCGAGGGAAGACCACGACGTGGGCCTCGCCCTGGGGAGGGAACGAACCCAGCATTTCCTCCTCCTTGATCACTACACATCAAACACACCACGCGAGGGTAAGGAAATGGGCTTGCATTATGGCGATGCACAGCTGTGCGCAAATCAATGGCGATTGTTGGGGGGGGGGAGCATTGCGTACCTCGGACGCCCTTCCTGCTGACCAGGTTGATGAACTTGAGGCCGGCGACGATCTCGTGCTGCACCCTAAAGGCAACTTCGATCTTGTACTCGCACTTCTCCTTGAGGGTGAAGGGCTGATCCTTGAGCTTCTGTTCGGAGCCCCTCTCCGTGAAGTCGTACAGGATGTCACCCGAGGGTCTCTCTTTACAAATGATCTTCATGCGCGTGATAACGACGCGACGAGGGTCGTCCGAGGCTGTGGTGGAGAGGCAAGAGAACGAAAGTCAGCATCCAGCGAGGTGACCACCGATAAACGTACGCGAAAAGGGCAGGAGGAGAGGTGAAGCCAAGAAAGAATGAGAGCGGGGGGACAGAACCACCACCACCACCACCAAACAACAATAGAGGTGTTGGACATGACAGAAAACAGTGAAGTGGGGGCTTGTGAGTGTGCGTACGAGCAACAGCGCCAGAGAGGGCAGCCTTGCCGAGGAGGGCCTCCTTGTACTTCCTCAAGCTCTCGTCTTCGTTATCCATTTCGAGGATGGTGCCCATGTCGACCTTCTTGGAGATCTTGTATCCGGGCGTAGTCTCTGGTCCCTCATCGTCGGCCATGGCTGCTGGTGGATTTGTGGGGGGGGGGCGTAAAGGGTAGTAGTGGTGGTGGGGAAGTGCGGCCGCGCGAGTTGGCTGGTGTTGGCTTTTCTTCGCTCTGCGCTGTCCTCTCTGCGGCCCCTCTGCGCCCTCGGCAACACAAACCACGCAAGCCACCCCCCAAGTCCGTCCCACCGCCACTGGCCGCACGGCCGCCAATCCCAAATCATACCACCCCTTCAGCGCACCGCCGATCCGCCATTTATCCCCCCACCCGCACTCTCTTCCGTTGCTCGTTTTCGCCACCAGCCGCTTCGCTGGAGGCGAAAAAGAAAGCGCTCGCGTTGGGCCAAGCGCACAAGCTGGGACGACGTTCGCGACCAAGGTCGTTCGCGACACGTGCTGGGGGTGGGCACTCTTTCGGCTGTTGTCGTCGTTGTTGTTGTTGTTTGTACAGAGCAGTGGAGGTGAACCGCCGCAACAACGAGGAAAGAAGCGACGGAGCGCAAACAAAGCGGACGAGAGAGGGCGGCGGCGGCGATGGCGGCGGCTCAGTACTTCTCCTGCACGGTGAGGCCGCCCATGACGCCCTCGACAAAGTTCTGCAGGAACCTCTGGCAAACGCGGGTGTAGTTCGTGACCTCCTCCTTCCACTTGACAAAGGCCTGGTAGTCGCCGATCTTCTCGGTGGGGCGTTCGTAGAGCTCGGAGAGATAGTTGGTGTGCTTCTCGAGGTCCTCCTGCAGGTAAACGTAGAGGTTCTTCTCGGAGGCGCGGGACTTGTCTTGGTCGAGGTAGTAGCCATAGACGTAGGACCACTGAAGCACCCGTCGGTTGTTGATGAGCTGCTCGGTGCCTTCGAGGAGGAACTTGGTGTCGGCAGCGCGCACGTCAAACTTCTCCATCAAGGCGGTGCCCTTCTTGTCGGCGCCCTTGCGCTGCTCATCGGCGATCTTCATGGCGTTCTTGTGGGACTCGAAGCGATGGAAGTAGAACATGTAGTGCTCGAGTTCGGTCTTGACGTTTTCGGCACGCGAGTCCTCGTCCTTGGCGTTGGACTTGTCGTACTTGTTGCAGTTGTAGTAGCCGCCCGTGTGCGAGCCGTGGTCGCTCCACGGCCCTCGGCACAGCCAGCAGAACTCGAACCCGCACCCACCGGCGTTCTTGCGGCACGTCATGTGCATGCACCTGATGGTTGTACAAGCAACAAGCGAGTCAGCAATCATCATCACCATAACCCACCGCGGCTAGAGGCCCGAAAAGGGGCACACGTACCCGCCGTTCTTCTCGATGGGCGAGCGGCACTGCGGGCACTTCTTCGTGTTGGCGATCATCCACGTCACGTTCTCCGACTCGTCGGCGGCCTTCTGCTGCCACAAATCCACCGTCTCGCAGTCGGCCGGCATGTGATCTCCGATCTCGAAGTCGCAGCACTTGAAACAGAACCGGAAGCTACAACCGCACATCACCGCCTCCTGGCGGTTCTGCCGTTCGCACCTCACGCAGTTGGAGCAGTGCGGCGCTGGGCACCACTTGACCTTGGGGTTGTCGTCCACGAACGATCGCAGCAGATACTTGGAGTACAGCGCGAACTCTTTCGCATCGACAATCTTCTTCACCGCTTCCTCGTGCACCACACTGCCGCACTTGGGCGCCATGCACTTGGTGGTGATGCACTCTGGTCCGTCTGCGATCTTGACCTCGAGGTAGTTCTTCCAGCACGTGCTGCAGTACCGATGACCGCACGGCAGCGCAAACGAGTCCGAGTTCCGGTAGTCGTCCATGCACACCAGGCACTCGCTCTGTCGTGTGTGTGTGTGTGTGTGGTGTGTGTTGTGAGACACAGATCATGATCAACCCAAATGTCGTTTCCATCATGCCTCGAAAACTCTTGAGTTTCAAGAACACCACCGCGGTCGTCACGTCGTGATCCACTTCATAGTGTAGAACAGTGCAAAAACCAAATAAAAAGAAAAAAAAATGATTTGATAAAACAATGGACTGGAATTGGGACTGCGAGAATGAATGAACAAAAACAATTTGTTGGGGTGAAAGCGAAAGTGCCAAGAGACAGAAACAACCCACGGCAAACAACAAAAGAGCTCAGTGGTGGAGGGGTTGTCGTGAGGGAGGGGGTGCGCGTACGATGGCGTTGGGATTCTCGACGGGCTTCTCGAGGTTGAGAGTGGGCACGCCGGCCTTTTTACACACACGCTCGGGGTCCTCAGTGTAGGCTTCTATGAGGCGCTCGCGGTTCCAGTCGTAGCTTCGCAGCAGGCAGGCCGCGATGGCCCTGTTGGGGATGCCCAGGAACTCCATCACACCGTCGATCAGCAACCGCGACTCTTTCATCATGTCGTCCTCCGAGATGACTTCGAACGAGCGTTGCTTGGTGAGTGTTTCCTGTAGTGCTTGGTCATCTACTGCACCCAGGTCGTCTTCGTCCGCATCCTCATCGGCGTCGTCGTCATCGACGTACTCCTCCTCTGAAAAATATTCCTCTTCGGACATGTCAGACATACTGCTGCTGTTGCTGTTGCTGCTGCTGCTGGGGGATCGTAGTGTCGCTTGTTCTTGCCGCGGGGGCACGCTAGATCTTTGTCGTTGGGGGCGGGGGGGCTGCTGGGGGCGGGGGTGGATCGCCGATCTGTGTGTGGCCTGCAGGGGGAGAGATTGAATGAAAAACACCAGCGGGCCCACCCACCACGCTCTCGTGCGTACTGTCCCTGCATTTTTCCAGGGATGGAAGAAAATTGCTGAGCGGAAGGAATGCACGGTGACGCGGAAACCCTTTTTTCTTCCCGCCACCTTCCGCGAACCGCCGGAGTTATCCATTTTCTATTTTTATTTATTAGGAAACAAAAAAAAATAGGCACCCTGGCAGCTTCGCAATCAGAACTGGGCGTGCTTGGGGTAGCGCGGGAAGGGGATGGCATCGCGGATGTTCTCGACGCCGCTGACGAAGAGCACGAGGCGCTCGAAGCCCAGACCGAAGCCCGAGTGGGGCACGGAGCCGAAGCGGCGAGTGTCGAGATAGGCCTTGTAGGGCTCCTCAGGCAGGTTGTGCTCCTTGAAGCGATCGCGGAGCACGTCGAGTCGCTCCTCCCTCTGGGACCCACCGATGAGCTCTCCCAGGGTGGGCATCAAAACGTCCATGGCGGCCACGGTCTTGCCGTCGTCGTTGAGGCGCATGTAGAAGGCCTTGAAGTCCTTGGGATAGTCGGTCACGATCACGGGAGTGTTGTAAACCTTCTCGGTGAGGTAGCGCTCGTGTTCGGAGCTCATGTCAATGCCCCACTCGACCTTCTCCTCGAACTTGGCGCCGCTCTTGAGGAGGGCCTCGATGGCCTCGGTGTAGGTGATGCGCGTGAAGGGAGTTGCGAGAACGTGCTCGAGGCGGGCCAGCAAGCTACCGCCCTCACCCTTGTAGACCGAGTCGAGGAACTTCATGTCCTCGGGGTAGGTGGTGAGCACGTGCTTGATGCAGTGCTTGACGTACTCCTCGGCGAGATCCATGTTGTCGACGAGGTCGTAGAAGGCCATCTCCGGCTCGATCATCCAGAACTCGGCCAGGTGGCGCCTGGTGTTGGAGTTCTCGGCGCGGAACGTGGGCCCGAACGTGTAGATGTTGCCCAGACCGCACGCGTAGTACTCGCCGTTGAGCTGTCCCGACACGGTCAGGTACGACGGCTTGCCAAAGAAGTCCTCGGCGTAGTTGATCTCGCCGGTGGGGGTGCGCGCCACTTCCTCGGGCTTCTTCACTCCGTTCAGCAGCGTGGTCACCTGGAACATCTCGCCGGCGCCCTCGCAGTCCGAGCACGTGATGAGCGGCGTGTGCACGTTCAGGAAGCCCTTGGCCTGGAAGAACTGGTGCGTCGCGAACGACAGACCGTTCCTCACGCGCGCCACGGCGCTGAACTGTTTGTTTTCCACCCCCCCCAACACGAGCACGTTAGCTTCCATTTTGAATTCATCGCCACGATTATTTTAATCAGTTTTTTAATTATTTTAAATGGTTGTTTTTAGGGCACAAAGAACGGTTCACGAATTATACGCGTAGCGGTAGCTACACAAAAATAATTTAACGATTTCGAAAACAAATGTCGCCGCAAATCGGTCGATAAATGACTGAATGAATTGGAGGCGTACGGTGTTGGTGCGGGCGCGGAGGTGCGCCTGCTCGCGGAGGAACTCGACAGAGTGGCCCTTGCCGGCCAGGGGGTAGGTCAAGGGGTCGCAGCCGCCGACGAGGGCAACCTTGGAGGCGAGGAATTCGACGGTCTGGCCCTTGGCGGGGCTCTTGACGACCTTGCCAAAGATCCAGATGGAGGCGCCGGCGGAGCAGTCGGTGGCCTTGAGCTGGTCGAAGCCCTCCTTGTTGCTGTCGCACACGACCTGGAGGCCCGTGATGAGGGAACCATCGTTGAGGTTGATGAAGGCCAGCTTGCCCTTGTTGCCGAAGCGGACGGTACGGATCCAACCCGCAACGACTCCCTCTTGATCGACCAGGCCCACGCCGCCATCCTCGCGGCCGAGGATGTCCCGCACGGTCCACCGCGACGAGAACAGGTGCCTGCCGGTGGGAACAGCGGCCGGCGCCTGCTGGGCAGCAGCGGCAACCTCGGGGGCGGGGGTAGATGCTGTTGCTTCCATGTGTGTGTGTTGTGCGTGCGAGGAGTCGAGAGCGCGGATGAAGCGACGAAGAACACCAAGCCCCCCTCTTGACCTGTTCGCTCCGCAATTTCTGTCCGGTTATTTCCTGCCTTTTTCTCCGAACGAAATGATTGCTTGCCACTGGCGGTGGTTGGTTTGCAACTGGTGGAACCCCTGTGCACCGCCTGGCACCCATCACCGGATGTCGTTGGTGCTGACAGCCTACTTTGATGTTTGATGCCCACCACGCCAACCTTGTGGTCGGCGCTGAAATCATGGCTCAATGGTGCGTGTGCATTCTTCTGCTCCCATCTTGGCCCCATTGCTTGGATCGACTGCGCACTCACCCCCATACGCTTCAAACAGGAGGAGGAACAGCTGGGGGAGGGGGGGATGTATGTAGTGTACACTAAACTGAACAGAGAGCAGCTCAAGGGAACACACAGGGAGGCCTTGGCGCATCGAGCGTGAGTGACCACGCAATCAACCGCGAGGGCCAAAGTCGTCGAGGAAGAGGGAGGAGGTGATCTTCTTGGCGGGGGCCACCACATCCACGCGGGGCAGGTCCGGCATGGACATTGACGACACGTACGACGACGCTATTCTTGGGCGGGGTGGCACGGGGGCAGGGGTTGGAGGCAATGGCCGGGCGTCACCCTCGTTGATCTCCTGCTGCGGTGCTTCGTCGCTGAAATCATCCTCGTTGTCGCTGATGGCTTGGCTGTCAATGTGACGCGCGGCGACAAGATCACAAGCATGAGCCGCCAAGCCAAGCCATCAGCAACAACGCGCAGCGATCTCAGCAAGGGCGGGAGACACGCACAAGTCCTCGCGGGAGATAGAGCTGCGACCCAACCCCGATGACGACGCTGGGGAGGGAATCGCCGACGAGGGGATAGGCGGCACCAACCGAGGCGACGAAATGGACCGCTTCCAGCCAAAGAAGCCCTTCTTCTCCTCGGCTATTGCCCCCACGCCACCACAAACAATTCACGTGTGAGGACGAGTCGAAAGTAGAGCAGCATCGCGAGTATGGCGACGTACCGGATTGGAGGTTGGTAAGTGAGTCCTTGCGCTGCCTCTGGCGAATGATGAAGCTGCCGCCCTTCTTCCGCTCTATCTCGGCCTCCACGCCCTCTGCTCGACCACAGGCACGTTAGCACCAGTCTGCTCGGTGAGAGCGGAGCCGCGGCACTTACCCTTCTCAAGTTCCATGCGGGCCCGCTCGGCCGAGACCTCCTGGAGCTGGAAGTGCTTTAGCGAGTTCTTGATCGCCGTCACCCAATCTGAGATGCAGCCGCGGTGGGNNNNGGGGGGAGGAATTGAGTGAGCTGCAAGCGAAAGAAATCGTGCTGATTGGTGTGATGTGCACCTCTGGCATCGGCAGCGATGGCGCCGAGGGTGAATCGCTCACGGATTCGAACGGCCAGGACGCCCTCCTTTTCCACGTCTTGAATCTCAAATGCCTCCAGTCCTACACCGCCGCCACGAAGAAGAGTTGAGTTTTACGCCCGACGACGTTCTGTTGTCATCGTGAATGGAGATACCTTCGACGGTGCCCATGTTGACGAGCTTCACTTCGTCAAGACCAATGTTGGCCAAAAGGTTGAAGCACGACGGTTTGCGCTTGTCCTTTCGCATGTACTTTGGTTTTTTGGGCTTACCTGTAGCGATGAGGCGTGAGCGAACCACTCCCTTTCAGCAGGAAGAGAGGAGGCGAAAGCGCGCGTACCGATAAGGATGACGTCGCTGAGGAGCCACAGCCACACTTTGTCTCTGTTCTTGGAGCCGAGCCACGTAACTGGGCCCTCTCGCACCAACTGCCGCCCAGGCGCCACCAACTGCGCAACGAGTGGGGCTTCAGAGTGAGAAACACGAAACATCCAGCGATGACAGGGGTGACGTACAGCGACTCCGCCAAAGAGCGAATCAATAGCGACAAGCTCACTATCCTCCATCTGACTGTCAGAGCGTGATCGCAGAACCTCTGAGTCACACGCAGCCATCAGTCAGCACAAACCGCAGTCCTAATTCCGGCCGCGGATGGGGAGACATGCCAGAGTTACGGGGCGAGGACGTCGGCGACGAGGCCGCGTAGTAGGAAGAAGGTCGCTGGATTATGCTGCCAGATCTGCGCGGGGAGAGGGGTGATGCCTCGCCCTCGTTGATGCGTTTCCGCTTCTCGTGGAGGATGTCTCGCTGGAGGAACTCTTTGACGAGCTTGTTTATGCTCAGCACCCACTCCATCTTTGCGTCGGTCGATCCCATCCCGAGCGTGTAGGACTCCTTCACCTTGACCACCGTCATGCCATCCTTCTCCACGTGTTCCATTTCGAACGCCTCGTACCCTGTGCCGCAGTGTTAACAACAATCGTGGCCACCGACCACAAAAACCAGCAATCAAAGAAGGCGTTTTCGAACCCTGAAGGGAGGAGAGGTTGATGAGGCGGATCTCGTCGAGGCCAAGTTTGGCGAGGGTAGAGAAGCAGGAGGCGGTCCGGTGGGACTCCTGCAAGTGCTTCTGCTTCTTGGGCTTTCCGATGAGGAAGAGATCGTTGAAGAGCCACACCCATACATCCACGGGCTTGTCCTTGTTCTTACCGCTCAGCCAGGCCATTTGCGTGTCTCGCACCAGCCGACGGCCGTTTGTGATCAGCTAGACGCGATGGATGGTCAAACGGGCGGGTGTTAGAACTGGAGATCCGCCGAAGCAGGCTGCTGAGTGGCGAGGAGTGCGTACGCCAACGCCGCCAAAGTAAAC
This sequence comes from Acanthamoeba healyi, assembly GCA_000826305.1. Lineage (NCBI taxonomy): Eukaryota > Discosea > Longamoebia > Acanthamoebidae > Acanthamoeba > Acanthamoeba healyi. The sequence goes on along the minus strand of CDFA01025757.1, from coordinate 512,614 downwards.
ATCAATGGTGGCCAGTTTGCCTTCTTCCTCCGCCGATGTTCCCGTCTGCTTGACCAGATCGAACACTGTTTTGTAGACCCGCTGAGTGTCAGAACCGGCCATTCGAGATACAAAGGTGGTGGGTTCGTGGTGTAAGTGTACCGGACATCTCGCGAGAGAGACCTCGGTGGCCAGGAGCCGGGGAAGATTTGCCGTCGTTTTCTGAAGCGAGCCCAGTGAGCACCATCAATCCACAGACTGCTCTCTACAGCAGCGCGCGCAGGGCATGAGAAGGACGACATACCGAGCTTGGCCTCTGTTTCGGCCTTCTTCTTTTCGGCGACGAACTCGATCTGCTGGAAGTGCTTGATGATGTTCTTGAGGCCGAACATCCATTCCGTCTTCTGCTCGACGGTGGGCAGGCCCAGGACGAAAGACTCCTTCACCTTGGTCACCTTCATCCCCTCTTTCTCCACCGTTTGCACTTCGAACGCCTCCACGCCTATCGCACAGACGCGGAGTTGGTGATCAGTGGTCCAGTCAAGCTTGACAACGAACATGTGCGAAAGCTGTTGGGAGGAGGGCTACCTTCGACGGTGGAGAGGTTGACGAGGCGGACCTCGCCAAGCCCGACCTTGCCGACGATGGTGAAGCAATTGGGCTTCCTCTTACTCTCCTCCAAGTATTTGGAGTGCTTTGGCTTGCCCAGCAACACGAGGTCGTTGAACAGCCAGACCCATACCTGCACTCCATCAAGACGTTTCGATCGAAAGATGAGTCATGGAAACCAATGAGGATAAGCCCGCGAGCGAAAAGCGCTCTCGCGTGAAGAGAAGAAGGACGACGGGACTGGGTCGTACAGAATTCTTCTCCTTGCCCTTGACTAGGGTCATGAGACCCTCTCGCACCAGACGGCGTGTGGGGCTCAGGAGCTGCGCGACAAGCATGGTGATGGTCAGGGATAAGAAATGCCTGATCCTAGCCACTCGAAGGAGAGACGTGTACCTCGATGGCTTCAAAGTAGGAGTGTATCTTCACCACTTGGTCGCGAGCCGCAGCCTGCCTGGCACCTTGGTTGATGTACGCCACAACCTACGGTCACGCGCGAAGTCACGAAAAGCCACGATGAAACCGTATCGAGGCGCATGTGAGCACCCCATCATCACCCAGGCGGTGTCAAAATATATAAATAAATGAAACAAACTTGAGTTGCCCGGGCAGCTCACCTCTCCGATCTTCCGCTCAGCCAGGGTGAGCTGGGGATAGTCCTCGTGTGTTTCCGGTGTGAACTTGACCAGTTCCTGGAGAAGAAAGCGGAATTGCGCCGGGTGGTGTCAGATCTCCTTGGTCCCGCAGTTGGGAGGAGGAAGTGGTTCGACGTGGGGGAACGTACTCGCAGAAGAAGTGGATATTTACATATGCGTTGTACAGGCTGCACCGGGACCACATCGAGCAAGATCTTGAGTAAGTGCTGTGTCCCTTCCGGGAAGAATACACAGAAAGCCAAGGTACAAGCACGCACCTTGATGAGGTAGTCATTGAGGTTGAGTCCTCGGCAGGCAGCATCGCTTTCAGCCAGCTGTGAACGTTGTTGGGTTAGTGGCCAGTGCGTGTCAGGCCGCGCGCCGGTAGATGGGGGCCGTACGGCTATGAATTTGCGAAAGTTGGAGTTCTTCTTGGCCAGCTTGATCTTGGTGTCCACTGCTGTCGGATGGTTCGAGCAGTAGATAGTGTACATCTTGAAGTAGTCCGCCTGCGTACACGCCCCGCCCTCGTTTAGCGCATGCGATCTCGGAGTCATAGCGCTGGCGCACGTACCAGTTTGGCGAACACGTCACCAATGGGTACATTGGCAGATGCCGTCGACAGCTCCGAGACCTTCTTGCTCAGGTTTTGATTGAACTCCCTGCACACAGACACATCGTCGCAAAGATCTTGTTGAGGAACCAGTTCACTGTGAGACACGCACAAGGTTGACGCGAGCGTACATGTTGACGCCGAGCAGGAGCTGCACGTTGGAGAAGATGGTGTTGATGTCGGCATCGGTAAGGATGCTGGACATGCGCAAAGGCGTCATGAACAACTGGCAGCGCACAAGTCGACGGAGGTGAGTGGCACGTTGCAGCAACAGGAGCAAGGGGGAATCAGAAAGCGATATAAGCGGAAGGGGGTTTACGTTGATCACGACTTCGAGGTCGTGTATGTAGTCCTGCTCGGTTCTGATGATCTCGTTGATGACCTCTCTTCGCATGCGGCTTTCCTTGTCCGTCGCTGCAAGCGAAATGAGGATCGCGCGTAAGAAAGCGAGCACACCATCAACCACTCCTCCCTCAAGCAACAACCGAACTAAACTTATCAGATAAGTTAAGCTAACTAACTCGAATAGAATAAAAAGAACGAAGGAGGGGGCGAAGAGGGCAGCGGTACGCGGGGCGCCGTCGGAGGAGGAGGGCGAGGGGACGGAAGGAGGAGGCTTCGAGGGAGGAGCCGAGGTGCCCCCCGCTTCGGCGCGTGGAGAGGGCGGCTTGGGGAGGACGCGTGGAGAGGAGGAGGTGGTGGAAGGGGGCGATGGGCGCGGTGGGACGTAGGGGGCCCCCGGGGCAGCGGGGAGGACAACGGGGGCGGTTGCGCCGTGCGAAGAGACCCCGCGGGAGGGACGCGGAGGTATGGCGACGCCGCCCGAGGCCGAGAGGGAGGGCGCGCCGCCGCGCGGTGCGTGGAGGAGGCGGACGCAGCGGGCCGGGAACCGACCCAAGCGACCGTCGAGGGCCCCCGCCCACCAGCCGTCGTCCGACTGGCCCACGACCGTGACCATTTGGCCAGCGCGCAGAGCCAGCAGACCCCCGTCGTCGTCGTCGCCTCCGCTTCCCCCGCCGTGGGCGGCGATGTCGCGCGGAGAGGGGGTGTAGTCCTCGACGACGGTGGCGCGGGCCGAGGTCACGCACCACGAACCTCGCGACCCCGCCCCCGCGCTCTTTGTCGATCCCATCGCTGCTGCTGCTGCTGTTGCTGCGCCATTGGGGTAGGGTGCCGGCGACGCCATATGGGGGGGGCTCTTCTTTCTTCTTCTTCTCTATCCCCGACGTCGTCCTTTCTATTCCCGCGCGCTGAGAGGGGGGGACCTGCGGGGATACTTGCGCGGATGATGGTGGATGGGGGTTGTCTTCGCCTCACGGGCGGTGGTGGCCAGCAGCAGTTCGTTGTCGCCGTGTTGGGGGGGGGACGTAATTAATTAAAATAAATTCATTTTGGTGTTGAGGGGCGATGAGGTGGGGGCAAGGCCAACGACAAACCTACTGCTTGCCGCCGGTCTTCTTCTTGTTGTTCCTCTTCTTCTTCTTCTTCGTCGGGGTAGTGGTCTTGGCCGAATCGACCACCGCATCGGCCTCGGCTTGCTCCTCGGCAGGCTGCTCGCCCACGACCTCGGCCACGTCCATGCCATCGACCACGACGTCCTCCACGGCTTCCTCCTCCTCTTGGGGTTCCGCCTCTTCCTCCTGGGCCTGAGCCGATACGTTGGCCGGGATGGGCACGGGCATGTTGTCGTACTTGATGAGTTTGCACACGAAGAATCCGTCCATGTTGTGCGTGTGCGGGTAGACTCTGTCCAATGGGGATCTCAAGGTCAGCGCGAGTGCACGCAGACACTTCACGTTATACGCCACGCCATGCGATGGGGACGAGGAGAAGGAGAGCCCTACCGGACAGCGTGTTTGAGGCTGGGGTGGAACTGTCTGCTGCCGATGCGCGTAAAGCCGGGCTTGCCAAAAGGCACTCCCGAGGGGACCACCTTCACGGCTCGCTTCCTGAGGGCATAGTCCACCACGGCCTAACCCCCCCACATCGCGCCATGCAAGCGTCAGGTGAGGTTGTTGTTGGGAGGGGGAGGGGGTGGGTTGGTCTCTTGAGGAGAGGACACACACCTCATTCTCCTCGATGAGGATGGAGCAGGTCGAGTACACGATGACGGCACCGCCCGAGGAGTGACCCTTCATGTCAACAGAGTCGATGGCAGCCAGGATGAGCTCCTTCTGGATGTGCGACATGCGGTGCACGTCACGTACGTCCTGAGATCACGCCAAGAGTGCCGATTAATCCAAGTGCGCTGGGCCAAGCAGCAACAATGGCAGAGGGAGAGACGAGCGAATCGCCAAGCATTGGCGCGTCGAGACCCCCTACCTTTTGCGTCTTCACGGAGGGATCCTTCGAAATGACACCGGAACCCGTGCATGGCGCGTCAAGGAGGACGCGGTCGAAGCCACCCATCACGCGGGGGAACATGCGCCCGTCGTAGTTGGTGATCACCGTGTTGCGAATGCCCATCCTGAGATCAAGCAGACATGCATCAGCAACGTGAGACTCTTGCGCCAAGTGCACTTTGACGACGAACGAGAGAAATCGATTGTGTGCACACACCTGTGAACATTGGCGACGACGGCTCGCACGCGTTCGGAGTGCTTGTCGTTGGAGAACAGAACACCGGTGTTCTTCATCATTTGTGCTGAAGGGATCTCAAGGGTCAGACACACAAACACGCGCCGCACACACGTCGTCGCACAACCAACGGCCACGCACACTCAGCTGAGACCTTATCGGCACGTACCGATATAAGTCGACTTGCCACCGGGAGCAGCGCACATATCCAGCACTCGCTCGTTGGGTTGCGGGTCGAGGGCCAGCACTGGAATGAACGAGGAGGCACTCTGCAGCATGTACTGACCCGTCAAGTACTCGGGCGTGGCACCTGGTGTGCGTTCCCATTACAAAGAAAAGATCAGCCATGATTGCAGTTGTGGGAGGGAGGAGACACGGTGGGCAGCGGGCGGTACCGATGGGGACGGGCGAGTCGTAAATCTGCAGGCCGACGTTGGACCACTTGGCCAGCGGATCGAGGTTTACGCCCCTCTGGATGAGGGACTGTGCAAGCTCCCTTCGCCGGGTCTTGAGGGTGTTGGTCCTAATGGTCAGGGGACGAGGAGCCTCGTTCGCCTCGAAGAACTCCATAGCCTGTGCATACACACAGCCACGAGCCAGAGCGCAGATAGGCGCGTTGAGCGGTTGCACAATTGGTGACGCACGCGTTGCACACATACACCCCGCAAGGGCCGTACCTCGTTGAGGGTGAAGAGGTTGAGGATCTTGGAAACCATCCACTCGGAATAACCGTAGTACGCCGCGATGTCGTGCCTGAGCTGAACCAGGTACTCTCGCCTCTGCCTACCGGGCTCTCGCAGCTTGCTAAAGTTGTTGAGCACTCGGAGTACCTCGTGCATGTGGGTGCGCACCGCCTCCAAATCCATGCCCATCAGGCTCTGCATAGCTGTTGTGTGCGTGTGTGTTCACCCGTGAGCCAGCGACACATGAGACTGCTATGTGAGTGGGGGGTGGGGCATAGGCCACACGTACGCAAGGCGTTGGCGTCATCTTCGTCGCCATCATCCTTGGGCGGAAGGATGGGAAACTCGTTGTCGTCGTCATCATCCTGGACGCTGTGCTGGAACTCCATGGCGGAGAGAGCTTCGTCTTCCTTCTGCCTCTGGACGATCTTCTTGGACTTCTTCTCCACCTCCAGCTCCTGCAAGCCGTCAACCGGGCATTAGCATTTGGCATCGCCACCCAACACGACACCACGCCCCCGAGACATGTGCCGTTGTGGCACCGGGAGAGGGCTCGCACCTCTTCGTCGTCACTGCCGCCCAGGAACTCGTCGTCGTCGGCACCGTCACTGTCCTCTTCATCGTCGCTGTTGACGTCTGTTCCCTCGACCACCTCAAACTCGCCGTTGGCTCCCTCCTCCTCCTGCTCACCGTCCTCCTCCTCCTCGTTGCCGTCTTCTTCTCCCTCCTCCTCTCCAGCGCTCCCCTTCTTCTTGCTGCTGCTGGTCTTCTTTTCCTTCTCCTGCGCGTCATGGGCCGACCACAACAAAAAAGAGAGAGATTTGATTAGATTTGGTATTTTTTTTATAAAAAAATAAATTCGGCATTATAAATCGCGTTGAATTAATTGGCGGAAATGTTTTAAAAAAGTAAACAATAAATAAGTGATGGGCAGCTGGGGGGGGGGTGCGGTACGAGGAGTTGGAGGAGCTCGTCGCCGCCGTCGTCGCTCTCCTCGTCTTCCTCCCAGAGGCTCTTCTTGGCGGACGACGCTCCGGTGACGCTCTGCTTCACCGACCGGGACAAGAGATTCTCGGCCTCATCGTCGGAGTCGGCATCGGTGGCCTTCTTGCTGTTGTTGTCCTTCTTCCCCCTCTTCGCCACGACCACCTCCTTCGCCTTGTGGGGCGATTGCGATTTTGATGCCGCCGGCGATTCGACCTTGCGCTGCTTCTTCGCGGGCGAGACCGCCTTCTCCTGCTTGGCAGGCGAAGCTGCCGTGGTGGTGCCACTTACGCTCTTCCTCTTTGGCATCTTCTGCAACCCTCACGACCTTTTAGCGATGATATATATACGGAGAGAGAGAGAGAAGGAAGCGATTCGAGATGGGCCTCCTGCTCCGCCGGCGGAGGACCGCTTTTCGGAAAGAGTCCGGAACCGAACATTCCACGCATTCATTGCACACGTCACGCGCCACCCTAACCTACAGGCCAGCAAACGCGTGAGGCTGGCAGAAATTCCCCTGCCGACGTCGGCCCCTTTGTTGGCCGAGCGGCGCATTCTGTGTGATCGCGACGCGACGCATTGCGCAGCTGCCCCCGTGCACCATGCCCGCTTCGGCCATCTTCGTGCTCGATCTCAAGGTTTGGAGACCTGCCCCTTTGGTGGCGCACTCGTTGTTGTTGACGCAGCCATCATTTTCGCGTCTTGGTACGTGGTTGTGGGGGGGGGTGTTGTGTGCTCTCGCGCACTGCCGCGCAGGGCAAAGTCTTGCTGTGGCGAGATTACAGGGGCGATGTGCCGCTCAACATCGCCGAACGCTTTATGAACATCATCATGGCCAAAGATGAGCAGGACGTCAGGCCGATTTTCGAGGAGGATGGAGTCACCTACATTTATGTCAAATACAAGAACCTCTACAGTACGTGCGCCCACCCACGACCACTGGGCAACCAGTTGCGCGCTGCTAATCCACACACGCACACAGTCATGACGGTCACCAAGCACAACGCCGACGCTGCCATGCTCTTGATTTTCCTCTACAAGCTGATCCAGGTTCGTTACCACCACATCTTATTGTCGTCGTCAACGTTTGCGCCGCGAGGGCAGAGAATCTCACTCTTGCGAGTGCACTTGGGGGGGGGGTTGTGTGTGCAACGCGGCACTTGTGTCCGGACGAAGGTCTTCACAGCGTACTTCCAAGAGCTGGAGGAGGAGAGCTTGAAGGACAACTTTGTCATTATCTACGAGCTTCTCGATGAGATGATGGATTTCGGGTACCCGCAGGCCACCGACGCTAAAATCTTGCAAGAGTACGTGTCGAACTTCCCTCCCTCTCCATCCCTTCTCCTGAGCGTGAACGCTGACGTGTTGCCGCTGCCGCCGACCAGGTTCATCACGCAAGAGTTTTACAAGCTAGAACAGCAGCCTCGTCCACCTCCCGCTCTCACGACCGCGGTGAGCTGGCGCTCTGAAGGCATCAAGTACCGAAAAAACGAAGTCTTCCTCGACGTCATCGAAAACGTCAATGTGCTCGTACGCATTCGCTCTCTCTCTCTCTCTCTCGGTCATTCTCACCGAGCACGCTAACATGTGTGATGGTGGTTGCCCGACGCGTGTGTGGTGGCGGTGGTGAAGGTGGCCGCCAATGGCACAGTCCTGCGAAGCGAAATCGTGGGCAGTGTGCAGGTGAGGTCGTACCTGAGCGGAATGCCGGAGCTCCGTCTGGGCCTCAACGACCGTGTCCAGTTCGAATCCAACACACAGAGGTCCCTCAAGAAGGGCGCCATCGAGATGGAAGACGTCAACTTTCATCAGTGTGTGCGCCTCTCTCGTTTCGACAGCGACCGGACCATTTCGTTCATCCCTCCAGACAAGGACTTTGAGTTGGTACGCACACCTCTCTCTCTTTAATCGATCTTTGCTCACCTTTGTCTTGTCTCTCCGGCGTGCAGATGTCCTACCGTCTGAACACACAGATAAAGCCCCTGATCTGGGTCGAAGCGATCGTCGAGTCGCACGAGCGCTCACGCGTTGAGTACCTCGTCAAGGCACGCTCACAGTTCAAGGCGCGATCGACTGCCAACAACGTGGGCATCTTCATCCCCGTGCCTCCCGATGCTGATTCGCCCAAGTTCAGGGTGCGTGTTGTCGTCCACGCCCCATTTCTGCTCCTTGTGTTCTTCTCACCACCTCATCTCGTCCTCGTACAGGCCAACGTGGGCACCGTCAAGTATGTGCCGGAGCGGGACGCCATCCTGTGGTACATCCCCAAGTTCCAGGGAGCGCGCGAGTATCTCATGCGAGCGCACTTTGGGCTGCCGTCAACGACTAGCGGTACGCGCACGCCTTTGGCATTCGCTCATACCCATCAATGCGGGCATTGCTTACTTGCGTGCCCGCTCGCTTGTTGTTCGGCGTGCAGAGGATCTGGCGCAAACCAAGCCCCCGATCACCGTCAAGTTTGAGATTCCATACTTCACAGTGTCGGGCATCCAGGTGCGTTACCTCAAGATCATTGAGCGCTCCGGCTACCAGGTACCCCCTCTCCCTCTTCCCTCGCACCTCTCCCGCCTCCTCTTTGGCTTCTTTGCTCTCTTTCTCACGTTTTCCTTCTCCCCATCATTAGGCTTTGCCGTGGGTGAGGTATATCACCAAGAGCGGCGACTATCAGCTCAGGCTGTCCTAGTTGCCGACCGCCACTCTGCTCCCCTCTCCACTCTGCTCTCCTACGCCACTCTTGTCCTTTATAGCCGCGGTTCAATGCACCTTCCCGTGTGCGTTTGGCCGCACCTTTACGTTGTGTATGTTGTTCTCGTGGCGGTGGTGGTGGTGTGGCGACCATCGCAGCCGCGTGTGCTCGTCTCCGTCAAGCGGCCAATAGGCGGCGACCGCGTCCCTTCGCCCAATTTGGGTTGGGGGGGGGCACCGCGGACAGGCGACCACCACCACGGTACCAGAAGAACTAGAACAAGCAGCAGCAGCAGCAGCACTAGAAGAAGAAGAAGAAGAAGTAGAAGGAGGAGAAGAAGAAGGGGACACAAGAATGACGGACTCATCCAAGGTGATCGTGTGCGACAACGGTACGGGCTTCGTCAAGTGCGGGTTCGCGGGCAGCAACTTCCCGGCGTCGATCTTCCCGTCGATGGTGGGCCGCCCCATCATGCGCTCCGAGGAGAAGATGGACAACGTGGAGATCAAGGACATCATGGTCGGCGACGAGGCCTCCAAGCTCCGCTCGCAGCTCCAGATCACGTACCCGCTCGACAACGGCATCGTGCGCAACTGGGAGGACGCAGAGCACGTGTGGAACTACACCTTCATGGAGAAGCTCAAGGTCAACCCGCGGGAGTGCAAGATCCTCCTCACAGAGCCTCCCATGAACCCGCTCGTCAACCGCGAGAAGATGGTCCAGGTGATGTTCGAGAAGTACGGATTCAAGGCCGCCTACATCGCCATCCAGGCCGTGCTGACGCTCTACGCCCAAGGCCTGCTCACGGGCGTGGTGGTGGACTCTGGTGACGGCGTGACCCACATCGTCCCGGTCTACGAGGGCTTCTCCCTTCCCCATCTCACTCGCCGTCTCAACGTGGCCGGTCGCGACGTCACGCGCTACCTCATCAAGCTCCTCCTCCTCCGCGGCTACGTCTTCAACCGTACCGCTGACTTTGAGACCGTCCGCCAGATCAAGGAGAAGGTCCTCCCCCCCTCTATCTTGATGATCGCTGGTTATCCTGTGTTGGTCCTCTCTTACCAGGCCTCCCATTCTCTCTTGCTCCAGTTCTGCTACGTGGGCTACGACCTCGAGCTTGAGAAGCGTCTCGCGCTGGAGACCACCACCCTCGTCGAGAAGTACACTCTGCCCGACGGACGCGTGATCCGCATCGGCGCTGAGCGCTTCGAGGCCCCCGAGTGTCTCTTCACCCCGGCCCTCGTCGATCAGGAGAGCGTCGGCATGGGCGAGCTTGTATTCGACACCATCAACAAGGCCGACATCGACACCCGCGCCGAGTTCTACAACCACGTCGTGCTCTCGGGCGGCTCGACCATGTACCCGGGCCTGCCCTCGCGTATCGAGAAGGAGATCAAGCGCCTCTACTTTGAGCGCGTGGCCAAGGGCAACAAGGCGGCGATGGCCAAGTTCAAGTGCCGCATCGAGGACCCGCCGCGCAGGAAGCACATGGTGTTCCTCGGCGGCGCCGTGCTCGCGGAGATCATGAAGGACAAGACCGCCTTCTGGATGAACAAGTCCGAGTACGAGGAGCAGGGCCCGCGTGTGCTGCGCAAGTGCTTCTAAGGAGACAACAATGGCGAACAACGTGAAAGCGAGGGAGAGATCTCTCCCTTTGCCCCCCCCATCCATCCATCTCTTTCAGTGTCTGTGTGCCATCCACCACTACTGGCATCGTTGGAGGTGCAACTCCTCCGCTCATGCACGAGCACAGACGCCTGACCAGGAGTCGATGATCTTCAAGCAAACCAGCCCGAGTCAGGGGTAGTGCGCGAGTCCGTCGCCTTTTTGTCGGGGTTCATGGCGTCTGAGCTGCGTTGAGGAGGGTGAGCTGCTGGATCGCGCAATCCTAGGGGTGCTGCTGTTTATTATTCAGGGACGCGCTGGGGCTAGCTTACTTGGGGATGTTAGCGTCCGAGTACTCGGCGCCCTCCTTGTAGAGCGGCGTGTCCTGTTCGAGGGAAATGCCCTGCCGGTTTCGCTCGTCCTTAATGTCCTTGTCCAGCCCGCTCTCCTTGTTGAAGGACGTGCCGTCCATGTGCTTCATCTTCTCCTTGGTGCTCCCTGTTGTTGGAAGGGTGTGAGTGATCAAGCGGTTCGTCTGAACCGCGAGAGCAGAACCAAGGGGAGTGTACGAATGTCGTCCTTGCCGTAGGAGCTATCACCCTCGCGCTGGTCCATTCTGGGGCCCACGCCTGGTGAACGCACACAACGTGGTATGGTGGTTGGCGAGCGTACATTCCATGGACCCATTGGGTCAAGCTGTAAGCCTGAGCGGCGGCTGACGTACCTGATGCGGTGTCCTGCGAGAGGGAGCTGATGGGTCGGGTGTCCTCATCGGCAAAGCGCTTTTCGCGCGTGCTCTGCGGGTTGAGGTCTTGCAGGTCGCTCACGAGGGAGTCCTGCGGCTTGTCGCTCCGCCAGATGCTGGCGCTTCGGCAGCCGCCCAGCAGCCTTGCTGCCGGCGAACCGTTCATGGTCACGTTCATGGCTCTCGCGGTGGCTCTTCTCATCTTCTCTCAATTGAATAGAGTTCTTGTTGGAGTGAGGTGTGTATCGTGCTGTTGTTCGCGTGTGTGTGTGTGTGCGTGTGGGGTTGAGGTCTTCAAGAACGTGTTGTCAACTTTTATGGTGCGGAGGCCCCGCATGCGGCCAGCGCTGCCAACGGGAAGCCGTGGCGCGGCGTCGACTTTTCGCCAGAAACAGGTCCGCATTTTGCGTGGCCGCCAGTTCGCCTCGCATGGCCCGGCGCGGTCGTGGGGGGCATAACACGAAACCCTGACCGCTGCGGCGCTGGTGTGGTGCATGCACCAGAAAGGAGAGAGCACACGCGCGTGTATGTTACATTGCATTCGTACGAACACAATAAGGGGCCCTTTGGTCGAGATGGCGGAGGCGGGAACGTTACGTCGTTCGTTAGAGCTGGCGGAAGGGCTTGGGCGAGGGCGTCCACGTATAGACCCATTTGACGTCGTAGGGGGCGCCCTCGCTTGCCAGGAGGGTCTGGAGAGCCTTGCGTTTCCCACCGGAGAGGAAGGGCAGCACCACTCGCCGCAGCAAGCCCGTCAAGCTCGGACTGCCGGGACCGCCCAGCGGCCCTAAAGAATGCCATCATCATCATCACCGCGCGATGAAGGGAGATCCAGTGAGCCCCCACGCAGTAGTAGTAGCGGATTCAGCAAGAGAGCACTGGGTGTAACTCGGGAGCTCGTACCGGGTGAAGCCGAAGAGGGAGGCGAGGACTCGGCATCCACCTCTCCGCCCGAGAACTCGAGGAAGTCTTTGTAGTACCATCGCAACATCTCGGGCAGAATTAGCTGCTGCTGCTACCGCCCACGCCCCCAAGACCCCCGCACATTAGCAACCACGACCGTCACAGTCCGGCATCGTCTCCGCACGCTAGGCATGCCTGTTTGCGCGCATGCATTCAAGATGGAAGGGTACCTGTCTGTCCTTGGCTGGCAGGATCTGCACGTTGGATGAGATGTACTCCTCGGTGGCGAGGTTGAGCCACACCTCGATGTTATCGGCGTCGTAGAGGCGGAGACACGGCGACGAATACGAGTGGATGGACAGGGCGAACAGAACCCGATAGTCTGGTCGCTCGATTGTGTACAGCAGCCGCGGATCGTCCTCGGCAAAACGCTTCTTGGAGAACCATGGGCCCGCCCGGTTACCTCTGCACGCACGGCACCACCACCACCATGGGGACACAACGACCATCAGTGGAACGAAGAGAGGGCGGAGAGCCAGAGGGAGTGCGCACCGAAGGAGGCCATGGTGGATTTCATCGAGGGAGAAGGGGAGGCCGGCGATGTCGTAGCAGGCAGTGCGCGCAAAATACCGCCAATCAAGCTGGCAGCGGGGGAAGCCCGTCACCACGAACCCATGGATGGCCAGCACGTTGTAGACGTTGATGAAGAACGCCGTGCGCTCCTTGGCGTTGAGCTGGGCCAGATTGACCCTCTGTCGTTCGAGCGAGCAGCACGCTGGTTAAAGCGGGATAAGGAGGAGACAGACAAACATCAGGAGAGAAAGCGTACCTGTAGCTCGGCGCTGGCCTCCTCAAACCGCTGAAAGTCGGGTGAGGTGGCCAACGCCTTGAAGTCCACCTGGTGGCCATCGGGAAGGACGTGGGCGAAGAACAGAGCCACGATGGCCCCTAGCAAGTCCTCAGAGACAACGCACGCGTGCCGCGCCTGCAATCCACCCAGTCCCGCAAACTGGATGTGAACACATCGACTCGTGGTGCGCGAGGGGTCGGCAGTGATGTATGTACCGTTTGGTTGAGGTCCCAGGCATGGATGGTGTTGAGTATGCCCCTCGCCTCGAGCCTCTTGGCGATCTGGTAGAACGATTGCGACGTAAAGTCCGCAAACGCAAACAGGTTCCTCTGTTTGGGGTAGGTGTGTGGTCAGCCAACACGATGCAACAATGAAAAGGCAACGATCCAGCGCGCCGTACGACGTATCGCTTCTTGATGCGGTAGATGGACTCACTAAGCATGAGACGATGAGCGGTGTGACAGATGATGCGCGGGTCGGACAGGTCAATAGCGATCTCATACGCCACCTGCTCGATGCGCACATCGCAGTCATTAGGATGCATCATCGCTCACTGTACCGACGTGTGCTGCGGTGTCAGTACCTGCATTTCGTTGAGGCAGGACATCCAAATGTCGCGTTCAACCCAGGACAGGAAGCAAAAGGTCTCGTAGTTGCGCGTCCGGTCGTGGATGTTGAGACAGGGCAAGCCTGGAGGAATAAAGATCTGATGCAGCAATCAAGGAGCACCGTTAGTCTGGACAAGATCAGGACTGTGACAAAGTATGGGGCGGGTTACCTTGAAGTTGTGCCGTTCGACTTTCACGATGTTGCTCAGGAGGAAGTTGCTCTTGCTTTGGTCGTCCTCCTTCTTGGACGGCTTCTTGGGCGCGAAGAGGAGACGGTGGTTGGTGAGAACCATGTAGCCCCTCGCGCCTGACGTGGTGGTAACACTGCTCGATGACACTCGCAGGACGATCTCACCTCGACCTAGTGTCGGCAGGCAGCGTTAACGTTAGACCCATTACCTACCACCAATTATGTAAAAACGAGAGTCTACGATGGATCCTACCGAGGCGCGGGATCCAGCTCACAGTCTGGCAGTAGGTCGCTTGCACGGTCTTGACAAACTTGACGAGCTTACTGGGGAGGATGAACTTACTCGGGGCCGCCTTTTTCGTTGCCGTCAGCACGGCGAACAATCTGTCCGCCGCCAACAGGAAACATTGAATGAGCTACTATCGGCAGAGTTATGGCGGAGCGAGGGGAAGCGCGTACATCTTGGCGTCGTAGACGTCGGGGCAAAGATTGACAGAAACAGCGTAGTCGATGAACTCCCTCCTGTGGATCTTCTTGGACGCAGGAAGAGCACTCACCATCTTTCCCACGTACACTTTGTACTCCCATTCGCCATCGCTTTCGTCCTGGATGGAGAACACACATGGGAGATCACCACTGTCCGGTCAGACATCCGGCCGAATTGTGATCGCGCGTGTGCGCTGTACCTTGAGCGGAGGCGGAGCGATGGTGATGACGGCGGTGTTGCTGCTTGTGGTTGCACCCTTGGCCCGAGGGGTGATGGGCGAATTGGTGCTATCAAACATATCGCCCGAAGAACGATCCAGCGAATCCATCATCGACTTGTCCTGTCCAACCACTACCGTCAGCTGGCGACACCATCCACAACCAAAAAGCAATTTTTTAACAAGAACTTGGGTGGTGGCGTGCCTTATCGTCACCCTCGCGATCGTCGTCATCGTGCTCACGGTCATGCGACTTTATAAAGTGCGCGAGCTGCGACTCGGTGTAAGTCCCGATCTTGGCAGCCTCTTCGAGTTGCCGCTCGTCGAGGAGCGAAAAGAGAGTCATCATCATTTCCCTATTCTCCGCTATCACGTGCGCGTGCCCGTACATCAACGACCACACCATGTCGTGATCCTGCAGACGTTACGTGCCACACCAAATATGCGCGACAATGCAGAGATGAGTCATCAGCAGCGTTCATGAGGCAAGCGTTGGGCAGAGCTTACCCGAAGGGCGCTGATGGGATCGCCCAGCTCGGTGTAGAGGCGGGCACGTAGCATGTACAGCTGCGCAACTTCGGGGGAGGTGGAGATGAGTCGAGACAACTGCTCGACCAGCTGATCGTAACGTCCCTCAAACGCATTGAACACCTCCCGCATAAGCCTGGGGAACGTCCAGGGCTGTCTGCTGTCCTCCTCAGGCGTCAGTCTCTCCTCATCCTCGTCGGACTCCTCCCTACACTCCTCCTCTTCTTCCATGTCATCGCCTGTTTGCACCACACGCCGACTGTTAAAACAGGTTACGGTGAGCCAATCAATGAGGGCAGCGAGTCTTACCAAACTCGTCGTCTTCGCTGCCTTCGCCTAGATCGCTCCCGGTGGAGCTGTGGAGGTCACTCTCCTCTTTGGAGACGCGCTCGCCTCGCCCCTGCAGGTCTGCGGTCTCCAGGGAGCCCGCCGACCGAGTTGCTGCGCGCATTTCCGAGCAACAATGACACATAGTGGAATGAGCACAAACGCAACTCTAGGTTGGCCCACAAGAGGCAGCACGCACTGTCGATGATGGCGACTGATTTGCTTCTGCGATGACCGCGGCGCTGAGCACCCAGATTGAGCGAAGTCGGTCGACTCCGCTTGCCCGATGTATCCGGCTCGCGCCTTTCGAACTCCTTTTGTGACTGAGCGGTTGCCGACCCAAACCACGATGCGCGAGGTGAAAGCGATTAGGCGGGCGCCAAAACGAGAGTTGGGCGCCAGAGCGGAGGCATGGCTAGACGTCGTACCTTGTGAATATGCTCGAGCATGTCACGTCGCTGGCGAGAAGTGGAGTGAAGGGGCGTGCGGCTGGCACCTAGGAGCGGCTGCGGCTGCGCCAATCGACCCGGTCCTCCGCCAGGAGTTGGCGGTGGCGGCATGTCCTTTCTGCCCAGCGGCAACAAATGCGGAGTGGAAAGCGCCTGACGATGCAAAGTTAGTACGCCTGCTCGCATTCATTTTGAGGGCAATAGTCAGGAGCCATGGCCATACGGTGGTGAGGGGCTTCTTGACACGAGGCGGGGAAGGGCCCGACGATGCGTTCGGCGACTTGGGCCTTGCCGGTACTCGCTGTGATTGCAAAAGAGAGGAACCGATCAGAGACAAACGAGTGATGGATGCTTTCCTTCAGCCTTCTACTCTTCTGGGGGAAGCAAGTGTGGCAGTGATGGGCGGGGACACTTACCTCGGGATGAGAGGAGCTGAGAGGAGTGGCCAGGGTATTTAGACGACCGGAGCGTGGTGAAACAGGCGCGAGGCGCTGAGGCGCGGGTGCTAGCATGTTCTGGGGCTGCTGTCCGGAAAGCGCATGTTGCTGCAGAGAGTTGGCTCTCTGTCGGGTCGGTGATGTGCACTGCAAAGTTGAAGGATGGAGAGAGAGAGAGAGACAGATTAGGAAGAAAGCAAGAGATCAGAGCTCTGGTATGTACGCACCATGGATGCTGGAAGTGCTCCTGGTGGCGAATCCTGTTCACCCATGAGGAGTGAGCGAATGTAAAAGGACCAGCCAAAAGAGATGTGGACAACATACAGCAAAACCACCGGAGCCGAATGACTCCCTGCTCATGAGCTGGCGTTCCCTCTCCTGCTCCTGCTCTCGGGCGCGCTTGCGCTCGACATCCCACTCCTCCAGACGCCGTTTCCATGCTTCGCCGTTGGCGCGGGCTGCCTGCTCAGCGCGACGCTCGTCGAGGATGCGTCGAACGTCTTCTTCGCGTTCCTGCGCGAGGTGGGCAAACGAGGGCTTGGGCACAGTCACGTGGGTGCATGTGGCATTGCTGCCGAACCGGTCCATGAGGTATTCCATCTCCCTCTCTCGCTCTCGCCGTCGCTCTCTTGCTGCGTCGGTCCCCTTCCACTTGCCTCTTCGCGTAGCACGCTCCTCTGCATGCAGAACGGCGATGATCGGGTGTAAGAGAGGAAAACGGAGATCACTGCACACAGCGCGGAACGCGATTGCGTGCAGCATACCGCGATAGTTGATGAAGTCCTCAAAGAGGTCGTCGCCACGCTTCTTCCTCTCCTCCGCGAAGGAGTACCACATCTCCGTGCCAAAGAACTTTTCAAAGAACTCCTTGGAGGAATCGGGCTGCACGGCGATGAACGACTCATCGGCGTTGCCGCTGCCGTCCCCGCTAAACGGGTACCCGGTCAGAAGGTCGGCGAAGAACACAAAAAACGACGCCCTGATTCGCTTCTCGTGGTAGGCCGTCCAGCGCTCTGCAAGCGTGCGTGGATGCGTGTGAGAGAGCGTGAGTGATCAGATCATACCTTTACATAAGTACGTCGAAAGGCGATAAACGTACCAGGGGTGCGTTCTAACTCGATGTTGTTGGACATCACGGGAAAGGCCAGATCGATCGTCTCGAGGGCAGGGTGAATGTGCGCCATGAGGCGTTCAATTAGCTCCCCTGTCACGCGACCACATGTCGTGAGCTTGCATTCAACAAAGTTCAGCGACGGAGTCGTACCTTTGTGTCGCGCGGGAAACTCTGGAAGTACCTCAGTCGTTTCCAACCTGTTGTGATCCAGATCCACCAGTACCATTTCCTTTCGGCGTCCAAACAACTCGTCAGCGCCATGACGGAACCAGACACAGCGTGTGGTGTGCGTGGAAGTGAACCTCTCTGTTGGACGGGATGTCGGCGAGGTAGGAACTGTGCATGCCCATCACGAAGGGCGTGGGCGCCTCCGTGTGGTCGATCAGTGTGCGTGATAGTAGAGGCACATACACTAGATCCCACTTGAACGGATACAGAAGTGCGCTGACACCCTGGTAAAGATAGTTTGAATGTTGGACCTCCATGTCTCATAGTCCTTGCACCAGCGCAGAAAAAGAAGGCCGTGGCATCGGAAGAACGGGCGAAGTACCTCTGTGACTATGGTGAGCAAAGCGGTGTGTCGAGAGTAAAGGAGAATCTTCTTCTCCAGCATCATGCATAGGATGAGCTGCAATATGCGCTCAATCTCCAAGCACTCAAATAGACTTCGTAGCGAGAACTGCAAGAAAGAAGAAGCAGCAGCTTAGTGCACACGCACGCACACGCACGCACACAAATTTGCTTGAGACGAAGCGCGTACGTCAATGAGAGGGAACTCGTGTCGCGATGGTTGATAGAATGTGAAGTCAGGGCTGTTGGGGAGCGAAAACGAGACGTCGATTCGACCTGCGAGCCCGGGCCCACGCACCAGGTGAGAACAACAACGAGCGAAAGCATATCGCAACGCACACGCTAGGGACAGGACCACACACCGGGAACAGGGGCAGGTGTCTCCAGGAAAAGGTTTGCCAGGTGGAACTCCAGAGGGCAGGTGAGTGCCCCTTCGTCCTTGCTCAGGAGGTAGATCCTGCGATCGTATCGTGTTACGAGTCAGTACAGAGCGAAGGAACACTGAACAATGCGAGAACCGCCAGAAGGGGATTGTGGAGACCACGTACGATGCGAGATAACGCTTGAAAGTGCTCATGAAGGTTTTCTGGGAGACGATGCACAGGCACTTGGAAACGTAACCATACTTTGGCCAGTGCTTGTGTCCAGGCGGCGGCGGTCCAGCTAGAGTGACACATCGCAGCGTGAGTGCGGCCGCGACCAGAACAGCCTACACTGGTAGCGAATAAGAGAGCGACAGAGAGAGGAGAGGTACGAGGAGCTGCAGGAAGGAGATGTCGCTCGGGAAAGACGAGGCAGAAGCCGTAGAGGCGTCCTCCCAGCAGGCCAGTGAGCACGAATGTGTGAAACTTGACCGGGTCCTCCTCGTACTTCATCATGATGCCATCGGGAAAGCAAAACTGGCGATTATGAACACATATCCGATCCACAATCACCGGCGGTGAGTTTCGGCCACAAGGCTAAAGGAAGGAAACGGTATCTGGTCGAGAGAGAGAGAGAGCACACCATCGAGATGCCGCCGATGGGGTTGTCCTCATCGGACGGATGCGGCAGCACGTCCAAAACCTCGCCCGAGCTCGGTCCGTCTGTGGGGAACGAACGAAAATAAATGAATATATTTAATAAATCATAACATTAAAATAATAATGCCCGTCAGAAGTAGAATATAATTTTATAATAAAATAAAATAAAAATAAAAATAAAAATAAAAATAAATAGCAAATGTGTAGCGGGGGGGGGGTGTACCGAGGAGGGCGAGAGGTTGCTTGGCGCCGACGACGATGAAGTACTCGGCCAGACGAGGAAACCGCGGGTAGGCCACCCCCGGCTTGGGTGTCGTCGCCGTTACCACCGAAGACGAGGAGGAGGCGATTTCGATGGATGAAGCCAAGGAGCCGGTAGGCGATTCCACCGAATCGCTGAGGGGCGCCGTTGCGCCGCCAGCCGCCGGTTCGGAATCGAGCAGGTGGAGATGTGTGGGCACCGCTTGGTGGTGGTTGTGGTGGGGGTGATGCGGCGTGTAGGTGACCTCACGAGGCGAACGAGGAGGGCGCGGTGGCGGGTTCGATGAAGAATAGGGGCCCGGCTGCTGCATCGATGAAGCGTGCGGTTGCGGGGGCAACGCCAATTTGTTGAGCATGGGCTGTGCCCCGTTTCCATCGGGTGCCATCATTTTCGGATGGACGCCGGACCGCATTACAAAGAGAGAGGACCCCGGGTCTAGCTGGTCTCCTCCTTGGTCAGGCGTGCTATTTATTTATATTTATAAATCATAATTTTCCTTTGCAAGTGTTTGTTTCCTAATTTATTTTAGTGCATTTCCTTTTTTCTTTTCCTTAGATGCTGACGTCATGTTGGTGGTGTGATCTGCGCGCAAAGGCTGAGTGTCGTTCGGCCATCGACGGACCGTGCGGAGGCGCCACGAAGACAACGGGAGCTGAGTCGGCAGAGGGCTCGAGCGCGCCCAAGATCAAGCTGCGTCCCTCCTTCCGCCGTATCTTGGCGTGGAGCACGTAGCGCTGTTCCACGTAGGCCGAGTGGGGCATGTTCCAAGGTGGGCCGTTGGTGTCGTCCTCTTCGATCGTGAACTCGACGTTGTGCGTCGACCGCCGGCCCTTGAGTATCTCCGCCGCGAACCACTTCTCCGCCCTCGGTACCAGAGCCGCCTTCTTCTGTTTGTTCTTTCGCTTGAGCGTGCCGTTGCTGCTGCCTGGTGGGTGGATCCGTTCTTCGTCTTCTCGTTCGCTCTTCGTGGCCTCCGATTCGACCCTTCGCTCGATGGCCGTTTCCTCCTCGCCGTCGTGTCCCTCTTGTTGTTCATGTGATTCGGCGTAGGTGTCGTCTTCATCATATTCAACACCTGCTCGATCTCCGTCTTCTTCCTCCCCCGCGCGCTTGGCCATGCGCTCCTTCATTCGCTGCTTGCGGTCGTGTCGAGGCAGCGTGACGGCGGTGAAGGAATCACGCAAGACCGGCGAGCGCATCTGCTCCACTGCGGTCACCACGAGGAAGTGGAAGTCCATCGGAGAGCTGTTGTCCACCTCCACTTGCATTTGTATCTGCCACGCATGCACGCACATTAGAGCGTGTGCATTACAACATCGACAGCAGTGCGTACCGGTTCCCCCAGGTAGAATCCCGTCCTCTGGAGTGAGATGGTGATCTTCACGAGACCGTTGAGGTAAGTGGTCACTGATCGTCCCGGGAGGTGTCGATACTTGGCCTGAATCAATGCAATGTGGCGTGAGAAGCAGTGCGAGGTGGGAATCCGATCGCTGACACAGAGGGAAGTGTGGGTGTGTACGAGGAGGGACTGTTCAAAGCGCGGGCTGGGCAGGACGGTAAGCCGATGCGCGTGCTTGGGCGTCCAGTAGTCGGCGTGGAGCCTCGGGTAGGCGATCACTCCGCGCAGCTTGTACGACGCCGAGTAGTACAGCTGCTGCGCCGTCCTGTTGTCAACATACCATGCAACGTTAGCGGGGCTGGATGCCGGTGGAGATCCATTGAGCGCCAGAAAGCGGTTTACCTGCAAAACGTGGGTGGAGTGAGGGTCGCCCGCGCGGTGACGCGGAACGGAAGGCGGTGCGTGCCGTGTTCGTACACCACCTTCCGCTCGTGCCTCTGGGAAAATTGCACGCCGTCGCTCACACACAGCGCCACGTTCATGATGCTGCTCCGCACTGTTCGCTGTCACGCATCAAGGGCCGCCAAGAAAGTGAGCACTTGATTTGAGGGAGAAGGAGAGGCATCAGACAGTGGCGAACCTGATATCGCCCCGCGCCTGCCGAGTGGAACTCCTTGCCAGAGACCACGACGTATATCCCGTGCGTGACGATCCGACTCGAGGCCACGTTCAACACCACCTGCCCAACCAAAGCAAACACAGGTCAGCACGCTAATCGGACAGGTGCGCACGCACGTGTGGTGACCGGTGTGAGGTCATGGTAAGATGCAGATGAGGTGGATACCTCGCCGGATATGGGCGGATCCAGCGCACCGGCGGCGGTGAACACGGTGGTGTCGAGGCGCACCACGATGGTGTCCTTTCTTCGGTCGGACTTGGGCACGTCGTACGTGGCTCTGTACCGTGCCCGCCAGTCGATCTCCCCCGCTCTGTGCCAGATCATAGAATGTCCCTCGCTCTCCTCCGGTTCGCACTCTTCCTCGCCATCCTGCGCAAACGTCGTGTGGACGTGGGAGGAGGCCATTCAGCACGCCCGATATCGCTCTTCCATGAGCACGCAGACAAGGAAGCACAAAGGCAGCGCGCGCGTACGTCTACGCTCTGAGCGGGTGACGCAGACGATCCATCGCTGTCACCACCAAAGGCGTTGCTGATGAGCGGGATGATGTCGTCGTTCTCCACCAGGGCATTCTCCAGCTTCTTCTCCCTCTTCGCCACCTAGTCATAGTTGTCGTTACAGTCTCTGTCAGCATCGTCGTGCGCCATCGCCACCGAATGCACGACCAGGTCGAGCGGAGCAGAGGAGAGCATGATCACGTACGAAGAAGAGACGTCGCCACAGAGCCTGCTCGAGGGACGCCGCGTACCACGCGCGGCATGTACCGCCAGCAGCTGCCAGCTCCCGCGGTCCAGCCACCCACCCCAGTATCCCCACAACCAACTGCCATCCCAACCCCCCCCCC
>CDFA01025757.1:453325-489458 GCA_000826305.1 Acanthamoeba healyi | reverse complement strand
CCCCCCCCCCATTTTGCCACGTACTCACACCATCGACCTCGGCACATCAAGCACACACCTTCGTTATTTATTTACATATTTATACACATATAAAGATATCCTCCCCCGCAACACGCATGTCCCTCGCCGCTGGTACGCGTAACCTCCACCAACCATTTTATATTTTGTATTTTAATTTTAATTTTAATTCCTATTCGTCGACAACAACAGGAGATGACGACAGCCGCGATGTCGGATTCATCGTCCTCACGTCGCCGGGCCGCGTTTGGACGCTTCGTCACCACACTGCCAGGTACGCCGCCCAAGCCCCTTCCTCACACGTGCGTATCGGCGTGCACCACGTATGCACCTGAAATCTTACGCGTGCTGCGTTCCTGCAAGTGAGGAGACGAAGCGGGAGCTGGCGTGGAGCGGACTCTACTCGACGCGAGGCACCCGCGCACAGACGTCATCGCTCTACACAGATGCAGCTGGTATGGGTTCTCTCTCTCTCGCTTATCTTAATGCATTCCGCATGTCTGTCCGCGCGCGCGCGAGCTAACCACAGCTTTGTACCGCCACTGCGCGCAGAGCTCAAGTGCTTTGGGTGCGGCTGGTCGCTCCCGGGCGGCGAGATTGGCAAGACCGAAGGCGCGTGGGAGCGACACCGCGCGGCAGTTGGGCGCGCGTGCAAGTACGCAGCGGCGCGTCCTGCCAGCCAACCGCTGGCTCAGTACGCCAAACAGAGAGATACCGTGGCACTCCAGCAATTGCTTCTGGTAACCTCCCCGGCTCGCAGACTCGAGCAGCTGACGGCCGTCTCTCTTTGCTCACCAAGTCGTGTTGATGTCGTGTGGCACTGTAGACATTGGGCAAGCAGCTGCAGGCTGCCGAAAAGGCACAGGATATGACGTCGCTCGAGAAGGTGAAGAAGAAGGTCCAATTTGTGGTAAGCTCGCGCCCTTCTGCCTCTTGGCCCCTCGTCTTTCGTGCAACAGGCACTTAACACTGCCTTCAATCCAGGTGGCGATCAACAAGGAGCACATCGAGGCCGTGCCGGAGCTAAAGCAGGGTTTCAGCGTGCTCGCCAAGCACCTCGTTGCTCGCCCCATCTGCCCTCGCTCATACTCGTCACCATCGGTCTCTGCTGCTGCGACCGTTTCTCCATCGACGTCGTCGCACATTCTGAGCGCGGCCACACAGACCTACCTCGCCACTGCCGATTACAACTACTCGCCGTCCAACTCCGCAGATTCGTCTTCCTCTTCATCGTCGTCGTCGTCGTCTTCTTCACAATCCTCTTCTTCCTCTTCCTCGCCCTCCGTCTCTCCCCCGTCATCGTCATCGTGGTCTACTTCGCCCATCCCCGTCACAACCTCGGATTTCTACCCGTCCACCGACAGCAACTGCTCCTCGCAGCAATGGGACACAGACGAAGTACGATACCACACGCGCTCACATTCATTACTATGTGCGAGTCACATTGCTGATCATTTGCGTCTCTGTGGCTTGTCTGTCGCGCTTGCAGACGCTGAAGAAGCAATTGATGGAGTACTCGTGTGACATCACCGCCATTGAAACCGAGACCGAGACTGAAACGGAGCTCGAAAGCGATGCTGACATCAGCACCGATGATTCCGTACAGTCTCCCGCACCTCCCTTGCATGTTTGCTGTAGCTTCGACTCTGATCTCTCTGCGAATTCACACAGTTTGCGGCGGAGAGCGGCGACGGGGATGACTCGTCTCGTAGAGGGCGGCCGAGGTACAAGGAGATCGACTACCACGAGCTCATCTTTATCGAAAAGATCGGTTCCGGCGCTTTCGGCACCGTCTGGCGGGTACGGCACGCTACGTGGTCGTCAACTGGCATCGGGTGCATGTGCTGATGATTGAGGTGTGGTACATTCTGCAGGGAGAGTGGCGAGGAGGACAGGTGGCCATCAAGATCCTGCACGACAGCGACGTCTTCAATCGCCAAGTGCTTCATGAATTCCGCCGTGAGGCCGAGACGATGCACATCGTGGGTACCGTAACACCGTCCGCCACAGCTCATGTAGTTGTGTTGCTCTTGCTCACTTTTCTTGGGACTATGACGTGGTGCACGCATTCAGGCAACCACCCCTCTGTGGTCAAGTTCATTGGCGTGTGCACAAAACAGGGTCATTTCTGCATCGTGACCGAGTTCTGTACCAAGGGCAGTCTCGAGCGACTCGTCCGTGGCGACAACCGTTCCTCCATTCCTCTCCGCACCATCGTGCAAATGGCCCGCGATGCCGCCGCCGGCATTCTCCACCTCCACTGCGAGTCAGTCATCCATCGAGTACGTGCTAGCTTCTTCTGTCACACAGTCTTCTAGTTACTGACATCGGTTGCTGCTCCACAGGACATTGCGGCCCGTAACATTATGATCGGAGATAACTACTCGGTGCACGTGGGCGACTTTGGGTTCGCCCGCGTGAAGGACAAGAACGCCTCCTCTGCCTTCACTTCTACCATCGGACCTGTACGCTTGCTACCAACACAGCACGCACCTCGTGAATGCATGTCTGACTAGCGTCGTTCCTTTTTTTTTTTTAACCCCAGGCCAAGTACATGGCACCTGAGGCCATCAAGGAGAAGAAGTACTCGGAGAAGTCGGACAGCTTTAGCTTTGGAGTGCTCCTCTGGGAGGTACGGCAGCGATGCTCTCTCCTCATTCTGCCTTCCTCATAGAGCGATTGGCGGCTGCTGATGACTTCGTGCGGGATAACAATGGCAACAGATGGTAACGGGCAAGGAGCCGTGGGAAGACCAGAAGTCGTTGGTGGAGATCGCCATCGGCGTGTCGTCTCGAGGCTGGCGGCTGCACATCCCCGAAGACTGTCCGTCACAGCTCGCCGGTACCCACAGCCCCCTCGCTACGTGGACACATTCTTTGGTTGGTTCGTTGCTGACATGATCGTCAAATGAACGCACATCAGACCTGATGCATCGCTGTTGGGCGACGGACCCCAAGGAGAGGCCAGACTTTCGCGCCATCCACAGAACGCTGAACAACTTCCTTCTCTCTCTTCCCGCGCCGTCATCGCCTTGAGCGCCACTTCACCACACCACCCACCCACCCATGTATGAATGTCGAATCCCTCTCTTCATTTCCGGCGCTGCAATAGTGGCAGCCCCTATGTAAATACAACAACTTCAGCTTTAGGCCACCCTGTCCCGGCCCGGGATGCTTGGGGGGGCGTTGTGTTGGGCTGAGTGTCGAGGTGGCCTCACTGCTGGGAAAGAGGAGCGGAGGCGGAGAGCCACTCGAGGATGACCGCCTTTTCATCAGATGGCTCGTCGCCCATGAGCCCCACAATCCGGCGCTCCCGCAGCGCACCCTCCGGGCTGTCCGATGCGTGCGCGCCGTTGCGCATGAGGTCGTGCCCGTAGTCGCTCCTGATCGTCCCGGCCCTCGCCTTCTTGGGGTCTGCCAATGTACATGGTCGGTGGTCGGTTAGCCACTGCGGCGACACACCGCACGCACGTACGACGTCCTGGGGACCGTACCGGTGACGCCCAGCTTGGAACGGATGATCTCAATGGCGTTGTCTCCGCGGTAGAGCAGAGCGAAGCACTTGGCCGGACCTGGCTTGCGGTAAAGCTCTTCCGTCTTAGCGTCATCCGGATGCACTCCTGCGGGACGTACGTGGCGGGTCAATGAATGGCGCGCTCAGCTGATTCGAGTGATGCTCGCCGCCTATGCGAACGGAGCGGCCTGCAGCCGTACCAGTCATGTAGTGAATGATCTTGGACACCTCGCTTCGTGCGTGCTTGTTGATGATCACGTCGGTCATCTTCGAATAGTCGGCGTCGGTTAGTTCGTACTCGAAGGAGGATGCCAGCCGTTGCTTCAGAGTGTCCGTCAGACCGGGCTTAAGCTTCGTGGTGAACAGGTTCTCCAGGAAGCCATAGAACTCATTGCCTCGCCTCACACTGTACCACAGGCCGATGACCACCGTTTAGCTTCCGCATGCTACCGTCATTGCACGTCGTTAACGTGAGGGCAAGACGTGCCTCATGCTGAATACGCGCGCGCCGATGAGCTGCAGGCCGGTGGTGCCAAACAGGTCGATGATGTGTCCTAGAGGCAAGGAAGAGGTACGTGGCGGTGAGTGTACTGATTGCTCCGTCTGCCATGTGGGTTTGGCGCGTACCAGGCAGCGAAGAGGGTCTTTCGAAGTTGTCCGGCTTGATCATTACCAGGCCCGTCTGCTTGGCCCAGCCGACTATGAACGGAGGAGGTTAGTGCTGTGGCAGCCTCACACCACCAAAGAAAGGAACGTACCGGGCTGAGTCCTTTCTTCGGCGCTGATCGACCGTAGGGCGTGGTCCGAGTCGAGGTACTTGGACAGCAGTTCCAGGCAATTGCGGTTCGACTCATCGCTAGGCGGAACGACCTGCGCGCACAGAAAGAGAGAGGGTCGCCACAGCAATCAGCTGTGTACGGCTGTCGATCTTCTCGACGCACGAGGTGGACGTACGACTGCGGGCTGGAATATGGTGACCTTGCCCGTTCGATCCTGGAAGTAGTCGCCGTAGGTTCCTCTGATGGTCTTGCCTGGAGTGTGGCACCAACGCACGAGAGGTGAGATGGATAAAGGAGCGCGGGAGAAGCTGGGATGGCAACACTGCCTGCTATGTACCAAAGTCATCGGGTGCGGGCACATTGGCGCCCACCACGTCCATCAACACCTGGCGGGTCTGCTTTCCGCCGGCAAACAGGAGCAACATCACGTGATTGGCCACACCGCTCTCCTTCAGCTCCTGATACGACGCATCACAACCAACCAGCCAGCCAGTCACATTGGTCAATCCACCGCGTTGGAGAGGGAGGAGTGTCACCACCACATGCGCATGTCGCGCGCGACGCACCTCTTCTCCGAATATCGTGGGATAGGCCTGGAGGAATGTGCGCTCGTACGGATCGATCACCTGCAGCAGCAGCAGCACACGGTCCAACAACAACAACAACAGCTTGAGATCATGAGCAGCGGCTGTGAGCCGAGGAATGGGAGGGCAGCATCACGCACGCCGTCCTCTTGCGCGGCGCGCTGCATCTCGAAGAAGAACTCGTCTGTGAGCTTGGTCGACGGGCGCAGCATGCGCGCTCCCACGAACTGCAGCTCGGGCGTGGCCAGCAGCCGGGCAATGATCCCGCCCGTCAAGCTCTTCGCCAGGCTGTACCGGCGATGACGCCACACACACGTAAAGCTTGAGCGAGGGTCGTCGGCGTGCACGAGGGGCGTGCGTACCTCTTGGGGGTGATGAGCGCGAAAGACAGCTGCTCGTCGCCACGCACACGGTGGATGGAGGTGTGTCGCTTCTTCAGAGGCGGCCCCGCGAGTGCAGCACCGCGTTAGCCACTAGGCAGGGCGCGCCGCGTGCTAGAGAGCGGGGGCTGGAGGGACGGGTTGGCGGNNGGGGGGGGGTACCATGTGCGAGGAGGTGAGCGAATGGGCCGAGGGAAGGCACAGCGTGGCGGTGCTTGGGCCACGCGAACAGCCGCGGGTCGCCAAGAGAGCTCTGGAAGCCATGCTACCATTGCTGGCGGTGGCGGTAATCGATCTGCCTTTCATTATTGATGGCGTGTGGTGGCGGTGTGGAGGCGTCTGGTGGCGTGGAGGCGTGTTTGGGGGGGGNNGGGGTGATACAAACGAAACTGGGGTGGTGGTCAAGTGCCCCGGTAGAGTGGCGGACGCGCCAAGGGGCCAAACTGCGCGGTGGCGTGTCTGTGTGTTTGCGCAGCGTTTCGCCCGACCATCCCGCACCAGCCCCCAATCGCGCACACGCACACGGCCGTTTGGAGACCAAGGTCTATTTTAATGTGTATTTTGAACCAAACATGAAATGTGTGGTTTTGCCAGGTGCTGGCTCCACTGTGCGGGTTCGTGCTTGATGGCGACGTCAGCCACAAAGAGAGAGGTGGTCGCACCCAAATGCCACAACCATCGTCGGGGTTTCTCTCCAGCCAATTCCATGTTTCTGGCCGCGCATGGCTCAAATTGCAAGAAGTTGCCGGCGGAAGACGCCTAGCCGAAATAGGAATCTGAAGTATGCATGATGCTTGCCCCAGCTCCGAGACTCAAGCGGAAGCAGACACAGCCCCTTCACTCGGTCTTGTGTGTCAATCGATTGGAAACCATGGAGCCTTCCTCCTCGCCCGACCTTTCCCCTCTGAGCGCTGCGCCACCACCTTCGTTGCCCGATTCAGACGCGCAAGAAGACAGAACAAACGACAGCAGCAGCAGCGATTCGATCATAATCGAACGCGAAGAAGAGGCCCCATCGAGCTGGGCGTTTGAGCAGCACACAACGACATCGGGTCGTGAGGAGGAAAAAGGGGGAGAGGAAGAGCCGCACAACCATCATCTAATCGACGAGGGGCCGCACGACGCCGCTAACCCGACATCGGATCACATTCCAGAAGACGAGGAGGAGCAGCACGCCGAGGAATCCGCTCCCATTCATCCCTCCTCCCCTCCTGCCGCCCACACGGCTGCCGCATCGATCCCCCTGACTGAGTTGGACTGGGGCTTGCTGACGGGAGAATCAGCATCACCATCACCATCATCACCAGAGCCTCCTCCCTCGTCTTCGTCTGCAGCAACACATCCCGCAAAGATGGACCACCATGGACACCGCGAGGACGTGCTGCTCTCTACGCGGCCTGCGTCGCCGCCGCTCGACGTAGCGGCGCCCGCCTTCAGAACGCGATTGGACAGTCGCGAGCTGGCCTCGAGCGACATCGTGGTGGAGGAGGTCCCAGACTCTTCTTCGACCAACCCCCTCTCATCCCTCGAGAGGAAGGGCAAGGGGAAGGTGCACCACCCACGCGCGGACGAAGATGAAGGTGCCGCTACACGCTCCTTCTCTGTGCTTTGAGCATTTATTTATTTTATCATTTATCATTTCTTACTTTATTTCTTTTTATTTTTATCGAAAGAATTGTTGGTTGGTTGAACAGCATGCGAAAATTCAGCGGCACGGCATGATCTGGGCACGAGGCGTTGCGGGCGCAGGTTGCGGGCACGTGTTGCCCATTGCGACCCTCCAGCACGCTCCTCTGACGCTTGGTGCTATGAACGCAGGGCGTGCAAGCGACGATCACGACGGGACGGTTGTGCATCACGGCGAAGACGGCGCACACGCTGACGGCGCCCCGCCGCAGCGCCAAAGGTCCTACTCGCTCTTGGACCCGGTACGCATGCCCGCTTCGCCACACACACACACACACACATACCACAAAGCGGGGGCGCCGCCAGTTGTTTTTGGCGGGAGGAGAGCCGCAGGGATCGGAGAAGGTGATCTCTCTCTCGCGCGATTGAACCGCGGACATAATTCTGTATCCTCGGCGCGTGTGGTGAGTGGTCCGACCCGCAGAAGTCATCTCTCGGTTCTGTTTGGCGGGGAGACGAGGGAAACCCCTCTCGAAACTCATGCGCGTTCGGACGCACGCAGCAAATCACTGTGCTCCCTCCAGAACTTGACCGTGTCCACGCGCCCGTGTTTGTTCTGAAACCAATTACCCCCCTACCAAGCCAAGCAATAACGGACAATAGCGAGCGGGAGAGAGAGTAAGCGAGCCGAAAGAGAGAGAGCCCGATAAAGTGCCAGAGAAGAGAGAAGAGGAGAGGGACCCGGGTTCCAGATATTGCACACCATCATCATCACCGGAGACGTTTCGGAAGAGGAGGACGAAGCGCGAGGGGATAGACCTAAATATTTTACGTCTGTCTCCAGCTTTTTTGTTCGTTTGCCGCGAGGAGAGAGAGAGAGAGAGGGTGAACCAGCCATAGCCCCGGTCACTGGGTTCCGACCCTCCAAATAGTTTTGGAGAGAAATGGATTCGACACGCCCAGGCATACTTCTTTATTTTATTTATTACTTCATCCTCTGCGCCATGCACTCCGTGTGCACGGAGGAGGAGTTCTGCGAGCTGTGGGAGAGGATTGACAATTTGAAGTGGAAGAAGGTATTACTAGTTACTTTTACCTCGGCGCCGTGTTTTTGTGCGGAGAGAGGAGCCACTGAAACGTTTCCCGCCAGTTCACCGTTAACTGTTATTAGGGGCCCTTTGTGTCGCTCCACGCATGGCTCTGAAAGGGCGACCTTAGCTAAGTACCTCCTTCCGTTTTCTTTTCGTTGCGCGCGTGACAGCATAAGAAGCCGGATGGAGTGCACTACTTCTACCCGACGAGCTTTGCGCGGACGATGGCATGCAACGTGTGCCACAAGCCCATCCGCGGGCTCAGCAAGCAAGGCCTCTCGTGCAGCATCTGCCAGTACGCCGTGCACTACAACTGCGAGGAGAAGTCCGAGCACTGCTGCCCCGTCGCCTACTCGCGTCCTTCTTCGCTCGAGGTAAGAATCCTGCCTGCGTCGGTGGACCCTCACTTGAACTGTTCTGATTGCGCGTGTGGTATGTGAGCAGAAGACGAAGCAAATGGCACACGCGTGGATCGAAGGCAACGTGGAGCCTGGAATGGAGTGTCGATCGTGTAAAAAGGAGATCCTCGGAATCGACCCCATGGCCGCGTCCCGCTGCTTCTGGTGCGGCGGTGCTGCACACAACGGATGCAAGGAGAACACGCTTAAGGTGCGCACTCTGGAGTGTCTATGCCTTCTCGTTGTCGTCGGGCATCGTTCACTCACGGTGGTGGGTGCTGGTTTGCGTCAAAACAGTGCGACATGGGCCCACACAGAGATTTCAAGCTGCCTCCCTATGCGCTGTTCAAGCACCAATTGCCCAACGGAGAGGAAAAGTGGCAGATCGAGCCCTCGCTGCTGCCCGAGGGCTGCGTGCCCTACCTCGTCTTCGTCAACAAAAAGGCGGGCGGTCAACAGGGCAAGCTCGTCTTCAAGAACATGCTCTCCCTCTTCAATCCTCATCAGGCACGTCCCCGTTGCCCTTTCTTTTTTGGCTCTGCCTGTCGAACGTTGGCTGACGAGTGTGCGGTATGAAATTTGCCATCGCTGCAGGTGTTTGACCTGAGCAAGGGCGGGCCGATGCCAGGCCTTCGCATGTTTTTCCCGCTCGCACGACGCGGACCGGGATTCCGCATCATGGTCTGCGGTGGCGATGGCACCGTCAACTGGGTCTGTCAGACCCTTGCGCGCGTCAAGTTTCCGCGACCCGAGTTCGCCCCACCTGTACGTCATGAGAGGAAAACAGCAACCTACCATCCCCGAGTTGCTCACCTTGTGCGTTTTTCAGATTGCGCTGCTTCCGCTCGGAACGGGCAATGATCTAAGCGGCTACTTGGGGTGGGGAGTGGGTTACACCGGAGGCAATCTCAACGACTACCTGTTCCAGCTTCACAACACTGAGGTTCGACATGCACATGTGCGCCACGTACCCTTCGTGAACCGTTCCGTCTTATACTTTGAGGGGCTTGCAGATCGTACAACTGGATCGGTGGAAGTCCACGATCGCGAACTTCGCGCAGCCGGACGGACGCGAGGACTCGGGAGCAGGGCTGAGGCCTATCGATGCGCCTACGCCCAAGAACGTCAAGAAGCTCACGACGCAGCTTTCGACGGCGTCGCTGATGGAGTGCCCCACCCCGGTGACGACGATCTCCAACATCATGTCTTCGCTGTGGACGTCATCGGATTCGCTGCAAGGTTCACCTGCCACTAGTGGAGACAAACGGCAAGCGCTGGTCCAGGACGATAGCGAGAACCATGAATATGAAGGTACGCATCTCGCAGCTAGTATGTCATTATACGAACGTCAGGAGAGCGAAGGTCAGTTTACCGTGCCCTTCGTTTATTTATTCTCCTTCTTCATTTTCTGTGATCATCTCCACGCACGACCAGGCCACTAACCTAGTTCTCGTGTTCGTACGTACGTTTAACGTTGCGTAGAGCTACAGCAGAACCAGGATGTGGAGGACGATGGCATGTCCTCGAAGGAGGTGCACTACGACGATGACGATTTTGAGCTGGAAGAGGAGGAGGATGTGGTGAGTGGGGCGGAGGTGAAGAGCTTCCACCACTCTTTCTCGATCGGCGTCGACGCCAAGATCACGTGGAACTTCCATCTGGCGCGTGAGGCCAACCCGGAGAACTTCACGTCGCGGGGCATGAACAAGTTCAAATACTTCACCGAGGGCGTCTCCTCCATCATCGGCGGTGGCTGCAAAGGACTCGCTCAGGCTATCGAATTCCTGGAAATCGACGGACGCCTCATCTGGGGAGAAGAGCTCCCACAGGTACGCACACCGCACCACACCAACCAACCGTCCAGCAGGTGAGTTGCGTCCTCTGTTGCTTACGCCGTGTTGCGACAGGCGATCGAGTCACTCATTTTTGGCAACATCCCGGCTTACGCTGACGGTACCGACCTGTGGGCCAAGCCCACGGGTGACTACAAGCCGCAGAGGGTGGACGACAAGGTGGTTGAGGTGCGCGCGATCTTCCCTCTTCGTAGCGCTCCCTGTGAGACTGTACAGTACTTAACTTTCATGACGCCGCGGTGATGGTGTATCATCCACCAGGTCATCGCACACAAGGGTTCCATTCACCTGGTGCAGATCAAGGCCGGCGTGTCGCGCGCCTATCAGCTAGGACAGGGCCGTCGCATCAAGATGCAGACTCGTGATGTTCTCCCCATGCAACTCGACGGTGAGCCCTGGCTTCAGGTGCGTCCCTCCCCATCGCTCTCCTCTCCCGCGCTCACAGTGATCTTACACGCTTCTCGTCCATGCGTGCAGGGTCCGGCTCTGATTCAGATCGAGCACAGGAACCAGGTGTCGATGATCGTACCAAAGAACCGAAAGAACAAGAGCGCTTGAGGTGCCTTGGCACATGCACATACACACAACCCGATAGAGTGCAAAATAAAAGAAAGGCCGTCCATTGCGAACCACCCACCAGCCCCTTCATCGACACAGAGCGCTGGCCGAGGACCAGGACATTTTAATTTATTTTATTTCTGAATTACGCATCCGGGATAAATCCGGGCGTAGAGGAGGGTTTTCTTTTATGGGGGTGTCCGCAATATTTTGGTCCTTTCTCTCTTTCTCCTTCCCCTGCATCGCGAAGCCGTCCCTTGTGGCCCCTTCTTGATCTCGCCCTTCCCCCTCGTCCGTTCACAACACATCATCAAACATGGGTCGTATGCATGGACCTGGTAAGGGTATCTCGGGCTCCGCCCAGCCCTTCAAGCGCACTGCCCCCACGTGGCTGAAGACCACCACCCCCGAGGTCACCGATCTGATCTGCAAGCTCGCCAAGAAGGGTCTCACCCCCTCGCAGATCGGCGTCATCCTCCGTGATTCCCACGGTGTTGGTAAGGTCAAGTTCGTGACCGGCAGCAAGGTGCTCCGCATCCTCAAGGCCAACGGTAAGACCTCCGCTCCTCCCTACACGATTCCCCAATTCGCTTGGCGATCGCATGCTTCAATTGGTCTCCATTTCGAGGCTCACCTGTACGCTCTTTCTCTCTCTAGGTCTTGCCCCCGAGCTCCCTGAGGATCTCTACCACTTGGTCAAGAAGGCCGTGGCCGTGAGGAAGCACCTCGAGAAGTTCAGGAAGGACAAGGACGCCAAGTTCAGGCTCATTCTCATCGAGTCCCGTATCCACCGTCTTTCCCGCTACTACCGCCGCACGAAGCAGCTGCCCCCCAACTGGAAGTACGAGTCTTCCACGGCCTCGGCCCTCGTCGCCTAAGCGGTGTGCATGTGCATGACTATTCGATATACGTCCTTTTGCAACACTGGTCTCTCTCATTTCCTCATGTTCGTCGCACACCCTTCGGGAAGATGAAGAAGAAGCAAAAACAATAACAACGACAACAACATTAAAAAAAAATATCAAGCCATTCGTCTGTGCGAACACTAGCGTTGAGGATGCAGGAACGATAGAGAGATGATTTATTACTGCCGGCAGTTTGGTGACCTCTTCATCTACGAGAAGCGCTTCCCTAGTACGGCGGTCGGGACATGGGGGGAGGACGCTCTTGGCAGTCCCTTGCCTGATGGCCTGGCTTTTTGCACGCGTAGCAAGTGTCGCAGTCCTTGGCGATGTGCCCCTGCGCGACCGAGAGGAGAGAGGAAGTGTCAATAGAGAGGAACACCTCGCTGCAGCCAAAGACAGGAGGGCGATCGTACATCGAGTCCGCACTTGTAGCACGTCTTCACGTCGCCCTTGGGGCACTCGCGAGCAAAGTGGCCAGGCACACCACACCTATGGGCACAGCAGGTGGATGAGCAATCACGGCTCATTCAAGTGCGGGCAGCACAGCAGAAGCGAGGGCGCTTCGTACTTGTAACAACCCGCAGGCCGACCACCTCCGTAGCCGGGAGCGTAGGGATCGTAGCCGCCCATGCCGCCCGGGGGTCCTCCGTGACCGCCCATGCCGCGGTTCATGTCCATCATCCTGTGCATGTCGCTCTCCCTCATGCTATGATAGCCGCCGCCGTGCATGATATCGGAAGGATAGCCCATCGGACCGCCATAGCCTGAGGAGAGCGCGCCGACAGAGAAGCAAGATCCGTGAGAAACGCCATCATCTTCATCACCATCGTTCGGCAGCATGACATTGCGCTCTTACCTCCCATTCCATATCCGCCGCCGTCTCTGTCCATGCCGTAGCCGCCGCCACCTCCGTAGCCGCTGCCATATCCGCCGCCGCCGCCACCTCCGTAGCCGCTGCCATAGCCGCCGCCGCCGCCGCCGCCGCCACAGTTCCTGATCAAGTGACGACCGTCAGCACGAGGCATTGAGAAGACCCGAGCAAGGACCAACAAGTTGGCGCGAGGAGGGAAGAGCTCGCACCTGGCGAGGTGGCCCGGCATTCCGCAACGATAGCAGATATCGCGGTTGAGGTACAGGTTGGGGCACATCGACGCGCGGTGGCCTTTGCCGCTGCACTTGTAGCACGGAGGCTCATCGCTGTTGACAGCGCCCTGCCGCGAGGGACACATGACCGCGATATGGCCGTACCCTGCGCGTGCGAGGCACACAGAGAAGAGTGAGAGAGTGAGAAACGTAAGGCTCACACGCAGCTGCATCAGATCTCGGTCCCTCATGAGCAAAACCTCACCTCCACACTTGAAGCACAAGTTCTTCCTTCTCTTCGCTTCATCATCCCTATCATGATAGTCCCTACGCTCGTCCTCTCTATCCGGATACTTCCTCTTCCTATCTCTATCGTCGTCGCGATCGCGAGCGGGCGAGTAGTGACTCCGATCCCTCTCACGGCTGCTCTCTCTCCTCTCCCTACTTGCTCCTGCCAGCGACGACTCCACACCTCCTCTCGCCTCATCTGCATCACTCCTCTCCCTACGCTCTCGATCATAGTCGCTGCTTGTCTCTCTACAAGCAGCCCATTTACGTCAAATTATGGATGAATTAAAAAGGCGGCTGCTGGCCCCGATGCGCACCTTGTCGGCGAGTAGCTGCTGAGGGGCACGGCAGCCGGCTCCGCGTAGTGCGCAGACCTCCGGAAGTCTCTCTCATCGTCTGTAGGCGAACGATCGCCTGCCCTCTCGCCCTGATCTTCCATTGCCCAGCGCTTGATTGTTGTACGATGTAGCCAGGGGCCTCTCGAACACCGTCTTCGCTTGCCTAGTCGAACCAGCCAATGATGACGCAGCTATGAATAAGATGGAGAAAAGCTTTTCCTGCTATTTCCTTACTTACAGTTGTTTATTCCCGGTTAAAACAGGGAGCCCCCTACAATTTCCTTGCCTTTGCTTCTGGGCAAGAATCCAATCAACCATTCGCTTGCCAAGATGACGTCCGCTGCGCGACCCACCTTCAATCCTGCCAAGGGTAATGCGCACCAGGGCGGCAACCGTCTGTACGCGCCGACCGCGCAGACGTCGGCCAAGGATCAGCCGGGACACAAGGAATTAAAGCTGAGAAGACCCGGCCAGGGCGCCCCCGCCGAGCTGCGGGCCAAGGATCTCAAGTCGGACCTGGAGGCGAGGGAGAGGCGACACTTTGAGTCCAAAGGGGGGAGCACGCGAAGCGCAGAGGAAGACGAGACGGTCTCCCGACCACCGCGGCTGCTCGAGTACAGGAGGGAAGAGGAGGAGGGGGAGAAGAACATCGACGCCGATGACTCTGATTCGTCCGAAGACGAGGACGATTCCGATGACTCAGACGCGGACAGCGACGAAGACGACACGGCCGAGCTCATGCGGGAGCTGGAGAAGATCAAGAAGGAGCGAGAGGAGGAGAGACGGAAGCAGGAGGAGGAGCGAGAGCGAATGGAAGCCGAGAGGAAGGACGAGGAGGTAAAATTCGGCAATCCTCTGCTGGCCAGCCAGAAGGGCGAGGGCGACTTCAACGTCAAGAAGCGGTGGTACGAAGACGTCGTGTTCAAGAACCAGGCCAAGGATGAGCCGCAGAAGAAAAAGCGCTTCATCAACGACACCATCAGGAACGACTTCCACAAGAAGTTCCTCTCCAAGTACATCCAGTGACGAGAGGGCTGGTTGTTTGTTTGTTTTTAATCATTTATAAATAAAATACTTTTGAAAAAGATGTGCAGCCGTTTGCTGCAGCTCCCTGTGGCCAGAGACCATCAGACACTGTTCGGGCAGGGCAGTGGCTCAGCCGGCTCCCTCGCCTTTGCCCTTTGTGGCCAGCGGCTCATATCCAAACAAGCCAGCGGGCAGCAGCTGAACCCCAACTCGACCCCAGCCCCCCTGAACCTTGGCCAACAGGCAATGAAGCAAAGTCATGAGTGGAGGAGCAAGGAAGATAGTGATAGCCATGTGTGTACAGTACATCCTTGCCACACACACACACACAGTTGATTCTCTCTTTCTCTCTAGCTTTGGCATTCTTGCTCCTTGAGTGCCAACTGAGATGCATATACTTCTTCTCTTTGGCTGTTGAGTCTCTCCAAGCCAGCAGGTGGGCAAGCTGGATGTGGAAGTTAGTGAGCATGTGTCAATGTACATGACTTCACCACTGGTACCACCTCAGATGTTCTCAGTGAGCTCCACCATGGTGACCTTGGCACCCAGACTACACCAGACTGAGCCCTTGCACAGACTGACCAAGCCCTTGATGTATTACTCAACCTGTGGAGCAGTGATAAGGAGCCCCTCCAGTGGTGGAGACAGAGGCATTTGTGGGGAGAGCAGTACATACCTTGTTTGCCTCATCAGATGGGGTCTGTGCTCCTGTTGTCATCCCACAGTCAGCAGTAGGGCAATTATTTATAATTAAATAAATATAAATATAAATAATTAGGAATTATTTAAAGTAAGAGAAGGAAGGGGGGGGGGTGATCTGGTCATTGGCATTAGGTCTTTGAGAACAGAATGGGGGTCAGGCTCATGTGCAAGAACAAGTGAGGAATGAGGAAGGAGGCACACTGAAGGGAGGGCTTGAGAGAGCAGGACAGGGTGCAAGGCAAGAGAGCTGGCGCCAGGGAGAGTGCAAGAGATGGCTAGGCCTTACAAGAGAGGTCTAGGAGAGGGCTACATGGTGATGAGCTTGGTTTGAGGTGTGATAGGCTCTCTGCCTTACTCACCACCATTTCAGTCAATCTCCTTTGCCATCATCTCTGCCAGTAGTCCATATCATCTTGCCTCCCCCTTAACTGACCTAACCAGTCAACTCCCCACTTGTGCCCCATGAACCTTGGTCACCTCATTCCCTTTGTGTCCCTCCTGCTTCCCATATCACTTGCCTCTACCACTAACCTTTCCCTCAGCTGTCTCTGCCCTCATGTGCCTCTCACCTCTGTCATGTTTGTTGTTGTCTGCTCCAAGGACCGCGAGCTGAGCCTCCCCACTCCCCCGCGCACCCAAGCGGTGCTGTCCATTTATGGATACGGACAAACCTAAAAAGGCTCGAATTAAAAATTTGAAGAAAAGAAGCGAAACCATTTTTCTTGCATTTTCTCGGGAAGCCGGAAAAAGGGCAGTAAAGCTCCTAAAATCCGGGCGCGGTTGCCCGCACCCAAATTTCCGCAGAGGCGGAGGCGCTACACAGAAAGTTCGACAACCGAAGCCGAGGAGACGTACCCCCTCATCTTCTCGTAGCTACTTGTACAAGTTCGCCTCCCGCGTCCGCGCCAAGTAAGAAACTACAAAAGGAAAATGATGAGCAACAACGATGACGAGTCGCCCCTGCTCGCCCTGACCGATGATGAGCTCAGGCAGATGCTCGCGGCCCAGGGCGTGCCGGCAACCGAATCCGACGAGCGCGACCAATTAATCGCGCTCGTAGAAAAGCACTGCACGGGGGGCAGCCAATCATCCTCTTCTTCGTCTTCTTCCTCGAACGCCATGGTCTTGGATGGCGCGGACTCGGCCACGGTGAAGCTCGAGGGGGTGGATTTTTCGTGCCCTGTGTGCACAGAGCTCATCTACAAGCCTGTCACCACGCCGTACGCTGTGTGTTACTCGCTCTGCCTCTTTCGATCAAAGAGAGAGCGCTCACCACCTATGTGCGCAGGTGCGGCCACACGTTCTGCGAGGTGTGCTTGGCCATGGCGCTTGCCTACAAAGCCAAGTGCCCCATGTGCCGCGAGGCGTGTAGCCTTTCTCACGCTCAGTTCAAAGTCAACGTCCTCCTGGTACGTTGCTGCTGTTGTTGCTGCCTAGCTCGTCGATGTCCTCGCGCCTTGTGCTGATCGCCACTCCCACCCTACCCTACGGACAGGCGGCCATCATCGAGCAAAGCTTCAGCGATGCGTACAAGAAGCGGGCGCAGGAGATGGAGAAGCAGGCTCAGCTCGTGAGACAGGGCAAGAAGAAGCTCATCATCGGCAACACACACGAGCTTGTTACGGTACGGCCGATCGTGCTCGCTCGTTGTGCTGCTTTTAGCTTATACGTGGCGCTGCTACTGCTGGCTGTCTGCGCGTCGCCATCACACTGCGTGGCTCGTAGACTGTCCCCACCGACGTCATGACGACTAACCAGCGTCTTCTCTTCTTCGCGTTTGCAGTCTTCCTCGCAGAATCGGCACAAGTGGAAGTTCTTCTGTACAGTGTTGGACATGGACGAAAAGCTGGGCGTGTCGCCTCCTTCCGTGCCCACGTCCTACTACATCCAGGTACAGCAGCCACAACGTGAAGCGCAGCTCGCCTCTCTCCTTCCTCTCTCGCATTGCGTTGTGCTCACTGCGGCCGCTCTCTTGCTCCGCCCTCTTCTCAGAAAGTTGAGGTCTTCCTGCACCCCACTTTCAACCCCAACCGGCTTGTCCTCTCCGAGCAGCCGTTCGAGTTTGCTCGTGTACGCGGCCCTCCTTGCTGTCATGTGGTGAACTCGGTCGTTGCTGTTCCCATCGCACGCGCTCACCACTCTCTCCCGCCTCGCGTACAGATTGGTTGGGGCATCTTCCAACTGAAGGGGACGGTGCACTTCCAGCCCCACTTCAACATGCGGCCGATCACTTTCGAGCACATGCTCTCCTTCGACAGGAACGGCACCCACAGGGAGTACCACATCTCCTTTGGCGACAGCAGAGCCAAGGAGGCGACGGCCGAGCGAACGTGATCGCGTTGCTCGTTCTGCTTCCGCCATCATGCGATTGTCAAAAAAATTAAATTATAAAAATTTGTGAAACTTTTCCTGTAAACACGCATTCCTGAAGTTTTGGCGCGCAAACGAATGCAGGCAAATCTGCATGACGATTCATCAAAACACAATCGGCCCCGCTTGATGTTGCAGCGCGTAGCGGCCGAGCTACGGACGCGGCATGTGAACGTTCGCGAGGAGTGGCTGCAGCTGTGCATGGAGCACATCCGAATGGAGGAGGGAATCGGCAATGACGGCAACCCGCGACAACTCGCGGATGCCGTTTTCAGGCACTTCCTGGTTGCTGACCTCAACGGTGTCGCCTCGCAAGGCACCCTGCCAGATGTCGAGAAGATGCACAAGGATCAACTAGCCGTTCGTCCCCCCCTCTCCTTCTCCTTTCTGGCCAGCAGAGAATTAACACAAACGTTCTCTCCATCGATCAGGGGAGCCATCTGCTCCAAATCGACGAGCTTGTGAACATCGAGGCGCCGATTGAGCACCTAGGCCGCGTTGCCGACCAGGACGAAGACGAAGAGAAGGTAATCGAGAAGAAGCAGCGACACGAGGCCAACGGGCGCGGAAGGGGCAGAGGCCGTGGTGGCGGTGGTCCTTCCTTCCAGCAGCAGCAGGGTCGCGGACAAGGTCCGACCAACTATCGTACGTTCAAGCTGAGCCTCACCGACGGCGTGCGCAAGGTGTTTGCTCTCGAGTACCGTCGCGTGCCTGCTCTCGACCAAGAGCGCACGCCGCCGGGCACCAAGATCCTCGTCAAGGACGTGCTCGTGCGACGCGGCATGCTGCTCCTTATTCCTCAGACCGTTCAAGTGCTGGGCGGCAGCGTGGCGAGCCTTGTCGAGGCGCATCGCCAGACCATCGAATTCAAACGAAAGCGCGGGTACGATGCATTGCCTGGCTTCTCTATGTCCCTCTGGATTAATGACGTCCCTCTCCGCCAGGCAAGGGATCGTGGAGGAGGCGCCGACCATCGCGAGACCAGAGCCAGCTGATCCTGCTATCGCCAAGCGACCACGACGGGAAGAACAAGAGCCGAGCGCTAGCTCTTCCAATCCTTTCAAAGCGTCACGATCATTGTCTTCGTCTTCGTCCTCTGGCGATCTTAACTCCTCTACTACCGCCGCCTCAAGCTTTACGTCATCATTGATCCCCGCTTCACGAAAGCCTGCTCCTGCTACGTCGACACCTCCGGCACAAGCGCCATCGTCTTCTTCATCCTCAGTCTCCATACCCTTCTTTTCTCGATCGTCGTCTCTCTCGACGGTCTCCTCCGCAGGTGCGCCGTCGTTAGCACGCTCGTCTTCCGCAGTCTTTTCCACCAGCCGGACCGCGCCCCTCTCACTAGCCAAAGGAATCGACAGCATCGATGATGATGACGTACGCTTTCTCTCCTTTCGTCATGTCCATTCCGTGCGCGTGCATTGGTGGCCTAACCGGACGCGCCTCTTGACTCGACTCAGGAGGACGATTTCGTGCAGGAGACCAAACCATCCCCCGCAGCTCTCTTGCGGGCCAAGCAAGAAGCATCGGCAACACACAAGCTTTGGAAAAGGACGAGCTAACAGCTGGAGCTCCCCATAAAGCATCTTCTACCTCCACCGCCATCCTCGCTGGGTTCGCACTTTACAGTCTCACCATTGACGGTGCGTCAGCTGGCCATGAATGGGTCAGATCTTCTATGGTGCGAGTTCAGAGCGAGAGATCCCGAGGACTCACTCTCTTGATGAAGAGGCAAAATGGAAAGGTAGGTCGGACATCCACTCGCTCCATCCCACACCCAACCCTTGGCATTACGGTGAAAGGAACGGTCATCAACGCGTTGCGCCAGGCCATGCGCGTCCCAAGGGACGTGCAGGCACTGTGTGCGCAACGCAGCACTTCGCGCTCAGGAGCGAGGGACAGGCGTCATCATCCATACCCAGTGGGCTCGTCTTGTGTAAGGGATACAAGACTATAGACTGTAAACTATGGAATATGATCCTGAAGAGTACGGTCTACTCCTCCTTGCGTGCTGCTCGCCTCTTTGAACCCTTGACGTCCCCACCAGCCCCGTCCTTGTGGTGCCGGAGCGGAAAGCTGAGAAACGCCTCCGGAGCTCGAAATATAACTCCGAGTGTCGACAAGGAAAAGCAAAAGGAAATGACGGAGGAAAGAGGGAAATTGAGGATCCTATTTACACTGTGCACAAGAGAGAAGGGAAAGAGTGAAGGAGATCGCGGAGGGGGTGTGATGCTGACCTATTTGTCCATGATCGGGATGGTCATGATCTCGCCGGGCACGGCGGGGCCCTGGTTCATCATCAAGCTCGGGTCGACCGGAGGCGGGATGGGCGGCTGCGGCAGGAATTCCGACTTGATCATCATCGTCTCCTCGCCTCCCATGGCCGGCTGCGCTTGCGCGGGGAGCTCTTGCTGTAGCTGGGCACTCTGGGCTTGACCCTCGGCCATACGCTGGTCCCTCTTCTTCTTGCGCAGCTTCTTCTTCTTCTCGGGCTTCTCTGAGGTCTTCTTGAGCACCCTCTTCTCTTCCAGCTCAGCTGCATGACAGCATGACAGCATCGGTACGAGCATAAGCATGAGCATCAGCATGTCAACTCTTTGGAGATCAAGAGATGCGCGAGCCTCGCCTCATGCTCCCCACCGAAGTGGGCAGGCCACAGTGTCAGTACTCACCTGCCCTCTTCTCACGGCGTTGCTCTTCGGTCTCGCGGATCACGATTACCGGGCACGGTGCGTGGGAGGACACGTAAGACGAGACCGAGCCCATGAACATCTTCTTGATCGGGTTCTGTCCTCTGCTGCCCATCACGATGTAGTCCGCCTGCAGCCACATCAATGTTAGCCCATCAACGCACACACTCATGTCGTGTGTTCAGATCGGCAAGGATGTGCACCTTCTCCTCGTTGGCCAGGTCGCAGATGGCCTCGCGCGGGTCCTTGGCCTCGATGAAGCGCGTCGACCACTTGACCTCGTCGGTCCACTGCTTGACGAGGTTGCCGGCGTGGGCGAGGTACCCCTTGCCCCGCTTCACCGAGTCGGGCTCGGGCTCGAGCTCCTCGGACTCTCCGGCAGCCGGCACCGCTTCGCCACCACCGCCGGCGGCAGCGGCGGGTTGCTCCTGCGTCTCGGGCGACGACGCGCCGCGCCAGAGAGCGAGGCGGCTGGCGAGGGAGCGCGACTTCTTCACGGCGTGGACGAGGATGATGCTGTCTTTGTTCGTGTTCATCAGGTCCAGAGCGTGGAACAGTCCCAGCTTGGACTCGGTCGAGCCGTCGATGCACACCAGCCACTTGCGACCTTAATCGGTCGAGACGTGCGATCAGGTCAGCACACGATTGCAATGTAACTTAAATTTAAAATATATAATCGACCAATGGCAGACGAGAGGGATAAAGGGGGGCTACGAACCAGAGGTAAGGAAGTAGTGGGGCACCTCGTTGCTCTGGAAGTCAGCGGCGCGCAGCTTGAACACGCCCTCGCGGCCCTCTCCAGACGGGCCGGTGGACGTCTCGGCCGGAGGGGACGTGGGCGGCGTCGAGGCAATAGGTATCGGGGTCGGGGTTGTGGTGGTGTCCATGGCCTGTGCTGTTGGTGATGGTGATGGAGGAGGAGGGCGGTTGGAGTGAGTTTTGAAGACGTCGCGCGGAGGCGACAAGACGTTCTCAAGCGTAGCGGGGGGTGCGGAAGCCATGGTGTCCGGGTCCCCTAGTAGTAGTACCTTCTTGTGTGACGATGTGTTGTTGTTCTGGTGTATGTGTGCGGTTGAATGAATGAGCTGAGCTCGATCGTCCCGCACCCAGATAGAGTGCTGGCCTCGCGCACGCTTTGCCCACGACTTGTCGGCAAGTTCACAGATTTTCGGCGACATTGCGCGTGAATGCTTCCCCACTCATGCATAGGATGCCGAAATTTCGTTAATTCGGGCCGGCTGCTTGCCAAAAGGCTTCCATGTCCTTCCAGCACTGTCCAAGGATTCTTGAAAATTAAATGAAGAAGAGGGTACCCACTTGCCTTGGCCATGCAAAGAAGTAATAAATGCATACACCAAATGACTGTACACCAGGAATAAAAGCACAAAACAAAGCGAACTTTCAGTGATGGTAAATGCAAGAATATGACATTTAAATAACTTTATAGTTGTGTGACATACCAAACACAAGGTCAAGCAGCTTGAGAGGTTTGGCTACTGGTTCCCCTTAGCCAATGTCCTCTTCATTCTGGATGATGGGCAAGTCCATGAACATGCCCAACAAGGTACACCCAATCTCAACCACAACATTGAAGTCAAAACTAACTTTGGAATGCAAAATTAGTGAGCAGGCTTAATGCATGTGAGCTTGCTGCAAGCCTTCAACAACTCACCCTTACACATGCAAACTGACTTTCTTCCTGCTACCTTTTTGGTCAAATAAGATGGTTCTAATGATGTAAAAACAGAGAATACAGTCAGAGGCAGGGACTGGTCAGCTATAGGAGAAGGAAGCCAGTGGGCTGGGAAAGTACACTCTGTTCATGAGTGGGGGTCTTCAAAATCAAGGTTACTCTTGATGACAAGATTTCAGCACAAATCACTTTGCACACTTACCCATTGATTATTAGAGCAACT
Source organism: Acanthamoeba healyi (assembly GCA_000826305.1). Lineage (NCBI taxonomy): Eukaryota > Discosea > Longamoebia > Acanthamoebidae > Acanthamoeba > Acanthamoeba healyi. Next base: position 467,337 of record CDFA01025757.1, on the reverse strand, counting down.
TTTTCACTCTATTGATGAATTAAAACAGATATAGATCTAAAAATGACAATTAGAGAGTTAAATGGATTTTAAATGACTGGCCCTCTCATTTCAAATGGACACAGCAGATGGTAGCCATGCGCTGATAGGCATAGCAGCAAGCAAACAATGCCACACCAACACAGACAGAGGAAGCCCCCAGCATGCATGTCTGCTCAGCATGCTCTTGCTCTAGTGTCGTTTTTTGGGGCCTTGTGTCAACTGTTTCAATGCATCAAAAAATGTGTGGCATGCAGCTGGAATGTGTGGATGAGGAAGGATTATGACCAGACACAAACACCAAGAGGAGATCGGCATCCAACCACGTTCACCTTCTTCATGGCATCAGCCAAGTTCAGAAAGCGATTGGCAAGTACGGCCAGCATCCCGTCCTCTTGCTCGTCAACGAGCTGGTCAAGGCGGCGCCCTTTGGCCCCCTCGAGGATCTCCTGAGTGCTGGACAAAGCTGGCCGTCCCATCGAGTGGGTGCGCCTGCCGCTGTTGTCGCGGGCCAGTGCAGCCGCGGCGTTCGACGAGCGCAAGTACACGTTCAAGGTGGTGAAGGAGGAGAACGGCGAATCCCACACAGGACATGTGACGATGGCCGAGTGTCGTGCCGCGCGCGCCCTCGTCAACGTGTGCAACGGCCACCCCCCCTCCCTCGAATCTGCAGCTGACGTGCTGAACAAGTATGACATCAAGTCCTCTGAGGATAAGGTACAGTTACCTCCCATACACTCCTTCATCATCTCCATCGTAAGTCATTGACTGTTGGTGGGACGCAGCTGCTGCCGTCCTATGGAAGCTTGCTCGACCAGCTGGCCAGGAAGATCGCTGGCACTGGACCTGCGTCGACCCTCGACTCCATGACGACCTGCGACATCGAAGACGTGCTCGCTCCTGCTCTTCTCTCGCGCTATGTCTCTTTCGGCAGATCGCCACACGGCGCCAGCACGACAGGCAGGACCACCTACGTCGACTACGCCATGGCCGGGATCTACATCAACGATCTAGGCGAGAGCGAGGGAGTGCCTGTCATCTCGCCCCTCGTCCTGCGCATCATCTACAGCAGCGCAAACCTCAAGTTCAGGTCGGGTCGTCTGGCGGCGCCCATCATGGGCATTCTCAAGACGGACCTGCACTTTGGCAGTGGGGGCCATCATCCCTACTACGAGAGGTTCCACGCTCACTGGGAACACCTGTGGCGAGAGCTGCGCCTCAGGAGTGATAGGTGCGCCGCCTTCTTCTTCAACATCCGCCCATGGCTCCTCCTCGCTCGAACTAACATGTTGGATTCAGGAAGGCGATCACGTCGGTCATCGACTTCTACACCGCCTGCCCAGACACTGCCGAGGCGACGCGACCAGAGGGCGCGTTGGACTTTGAGGACGTGCGCTTTGAGCTGAGAGAGAAGGAGCGCGGGGTGCAGGAGCTGACGACGGCCATCCAAGACGCTGACGCGCGTACACGTTAACAAGCATCGATCTGCGTCACGCCCAACAAGCAGAAGGCAGGCAGCTTTGGCTTGGTCATGCTCGAGGCTCAGCCCGGTAACGGCAACGGCAAGCTGCTGCTGCTGATGCTCAGCCCCTCAGAGTGCAAGTCGCACTCTCAGAAGGGCAAGAGTCTCCAGCGCATCATCGTTGAGGACGAATACCGCCTGTGGCAGCAGGAGATGCGGAAGTGGACAGAGGCCCCTGCGAATGGTACTATACATTGCACGTCGTGGTGGTGGTGGTGGCGGGGGCATCATCATCCAAGCGTCATCGCAGACTCCTCCTCCTCCTCTTACAGACCACTGACTGATGAGGCGTGTCTCTCTCTCTCCCTCTCGTGTTTCCTGGACGCACACAGCCGAGCTTGTGAGGACGATCACCACCGAGTTCCGACTGGTGTGCGTGGTGTATGGCCCAGACGGGTCGTTGGGCCGCGGCACGACGAGTATGAACGGCGACGTCCTGGTGCTCACGCGCGACCACCTGCAGAGGCTCTACGGCCCTTCGCTGGCCACTCTGCCCCAGTTCATGGCTGATGATGATGATGAGGTCCCCTCCTGCCTGCCTCGTGTGACAAATCATTAAGTTTAGTAGTGACATACTAGTATGTCAAGAGGCCTTATGGTGTTGGCCAAGGGGGGAGGATGTGATGATCTACAGGTGAGGGTAGGGCAGGGTAAGGGCGGGGGCCAGTGGAGGGGGAGGACAGCCATGGAGGAGGAGGATGGAGGAGGATCACACACTTTCGATCTCGAGGTTTTGTCGGCCCCAGAACCAGGCCTCCTCGCCGATGATGGGCGCCGAGGTGGGCATGATGACCACCGCGCCCTCCTCGAACGGACACCTGATCTCGCCCACTTCGTCGTCGATGGCCAGGAGCTGGTGTGTGAGGTGTGTGTGTGTGTGAGGTGAGCTCAAGGTACGACCTACAACGGTCATCGCAAGGCGAAGAGGGAATCATTGGTACCTCGTTGTAGGCGACGTGCTCAAACGCCTCCAGTCGACGAGCGTACCTGAAGCCTCTTCCCACACGCACCTGGTTGGTGCTCACGTAGCGACTGCACACACACACACACATTGAACGGGTCAGCCCAGCGTCCCCATGATCGATCAAATAGACACAGGCACGACGTACCGCTTCTCGCCAAACAGGCGGTGGCCCACAATGAAGCTCATGATCACCCGCTTGGCGGATTCGATGGCTTCTCGTGTGCCCTCCTGCCCGCACTCGACGCACACGCACGTCTGCGTACAAGGGCTGTGAGCTACACTTGCACTTGCAGACGCACACGCAACAGAGGGGCGAACCTTGTTGTGCTGCAATGCCCAGTCGCAAGAGGTCCCGCCCTCGACGGTGTGATGGGCCAGCTTGCTGATCACCAATCCTGCAGATACGAAGCAATGCGTTGGCGGGAAGATCAAACGCTTGCAGAGGAAAGGCTTCGAGTATGTGATGGTGCCTCGTACCGATGTCGAGCTTCTCGGCGAGCTCTTCGCTCTGTTGGTTGCCAGTGGGGAGGGCGTAGGCGGTGCAGGGCGAGGACGTGGAGTGAACATCGAGCCACTGGTCGCTGCTGAGAGCCATGCGCGCCACCAATCGTGCGCGTCGCGCCTCATAGAGCTCGTCTTCCTTCTCGAACCACGTCTACGAACCCAACCAAGCATCACATGCGATCACCGATCAGAGGTGTGTGTGTGTGTGTGTGTGCACAAGTTGCTGGTGATGGCCGGTGGGAGGATGCGTACGGGGTGGATGATGCGGTTGAGGTTCTTCTCCATGAAGCGCTTGTTCTCGGTGACGGCGCGCGGATTCCCGACCATCACCGTCAACTGCGAGCGGACCATCACGTGTGAGGCTCGGAGAGAGAGAGAGAGACAACAGACGCGTCAGTGAGGGCAGCCATTACCTTGGTGTCGCCTCCACGCTGGTTGAGGAGCGCGGGGATGGCGCCCTCCGCGATCAGCTCGTTCATAGCCACTAGGCCTGCACATCGCCACCAGCGTGAGCACGAACGGGGCAACAATCGCTTGTGTGCGACGAGGGAGTGGAGGGCAGCGTGGTACCAGTCTTCTCGTTGCCGTGCATGCAGACGGTGATGAAGAGGTGGAACGGACGATGTCCGGCGGGGGAGGTCCTGCCACCGCCGCCGTTGTTGTTGCTGCTGCTGCAGTTCTGCCCCCTCTCCTGGATCGGCACCTCGACCTCACCCTGATCGAGCCCGCAGGCGTAGCAAGCGTCGGTCGGACACTCGCAGGCGTGCGGCGTGGATGACGGCGTGATGGTGGCGGTGGTGACGCCACACTCTCCTTCCCGGTCCTCCTGGTCTTCCTTCATCATCGCGACGCACCCACAGCGCTGCTGCTGCTGTTGCTGTTGAAGCTTGGTGGCCGCAGGGTCCGAGCGGAACACGAGCAGCGGCACTTGGGGCGAAAGAAATCTCTTCATCTGTCTGTCCGGACCTATAGAAGAGACTGTACCATCATGGAGAGAGGCCCTCACGTCAGTCTCTCTCTCCTTCGTGTCGTCCTCCCCCACCCTCCCCCACATCCAGAGAAGCCATGGGCCGTTCGATCCCCCCAAATCATCAAGTCTTTCCGCGGAAGGGCACCACGTACTTCGTTTCGGGCGGAGGTGGTGGGAAGAGCTGGCGGAGGCTGCTGGCGGTGTAGGTGTAGGTAGTGTTGGTTGTAGCTTGGTACACGTAGACAGTGCGCGGGGGGGATGGAAGCCGTAGCTGCTTGTTAGTGGTAAAGCGTAGTAGTCGTCGAAGAGGAGAATACGCACACACACACACACACTCACACGCGTAGACAAACGAACGAACTGGAGGGGAGCTGGACCGCAGGCCAGTTCTTCGGTACCGCCCATCACGCCCCGTCATCATCACTCGCGTGCTACACTACCTCAAATTCCTATCCCCCCCCCGGCAAGCGAGGCGGGGCGGCGGCCGCAGCGGGGTGGTGGGTGATGTAAGTGCTTTTTATACAGCCTTAGGAGGGGGGGGGAGGGAACCAACGACGACATGATGATGGTCGATGGTCGATGGTTGGGGGGTCACAAACGAGCGATCGCTCATCTATTACGACTACTGCTTGGGCTTGGCCTTTTGCTCCTCCTTCTCCTCCTCGATCACCTTCACGATCTTGTCCACCTCCTCGTCGGGCAAGAAGGTGAGCTTCTGGTCGGAGCGCATGACAGCAATGTCCAGGTTCTTGCTCGTTCCCTCGACGGTCTGTGCATGGCGCGCAGTACAGTCAGCAAGGAGGACGCGTCACACGAACAGAGCCCGTTGTGTGCACGCTCAACAGAGAGATGTGGGGAAGCGTCTCACCTCAAGAAGAGCCTTGATGGCAAGCTTGACCGCATCGTCGTCGCTCATGCCGTCCTGGTAGTTCTTCTCCAGGAACTCCCTCACGGTCTTGGAGTTGCGGCCGGTGGCGTTGGCCTGTCGATCACACGCAAGCAAAATAAACCTCATTGGATGAGCAACGAACTGGCCCTGCTGCACCACGTCACGCAAGGCGGCAGAGCGGCGGCGGTAGCGTTACCTTCCACTCGGCGTGAGTGCCAGAGGGATCGGTCTGGAAGAGGCGTGGCTTGCCGTCGTCAAAGCCGATCACCAGCGTGGAGATACCGAATGGTCGCACACCACCGCTTTGTGTGTATTTCTGTGTGTGTGCACACAAACCAAGCAAGCGACGACGAGACACGAGCCAGAGGCAGAGGCAGATAGGTCAGAGATTAGGCCTCCAGCAGCAGCAGCAGCAGCAGCAAGCGTGTGTCACTTGAGGAGAGGCAGGCAGAGGGAAAGAGCATGTACCTGCTGGACGCCAGCGATGTACTTGGCGACGTACTCGACTGACACGGGCTCCTCGATGGTGAGCGAGTAGCTCTGGCACTCGAGCCTGGCCTTGTTGATGAGGACTCGCGCGTCGGCCGTCAATCCGGCAAAGGCCAGCGAGATGTGGTCGTCCAGCTGCACGATCTTGCGCACCGTGCGGGGGTCCTGCAGCTTGGGCACCGACTTCTTCTCCACGCCCAGCACGAGGACGGACTTGCCCCTCACGCCCACCTGCACGTGCAGACCAGGACCAGATCAGACCGAGCGACATTTTTTGATTTTTACAAATCAATTCTCGATCCCCCCCCCCCAACGAAGCAGGCGATGGCGCTGCAGCTGCAAGACATGACGAGGTGTGCATAGCATAGGACATGCAACAAAATGAAGGATAAGAAGATGATGATATGAGAGGGGAGCGCGTACAGCTGTGGTTCCCTTGCGCACGGCCTCGAGGGCGTACTCGACCTGGAACAAGTGTCCATCGGGCGAGAAAACGGTGATGGCACGATCGTACGACATTTTGATGTTCTACTCTCTACTCTCTGTGCTCTGTTCTCTTCTAATCTTCAAATCGTGAGCCCACGCCAGCAAAGCCTGCGCGCACGCAATCCACGCACTCCCTTGTTGTACCCACCGCCTCCTTAAATCTAATAATCATTAAAAATTAATTTCCTTGGTTGGGCAAAAGAAATGTGGATAATTTCTTTGATGACGTGTCACAAGCCGAACTAACATTCCATCTCCGTCGTAGAGATTGAGCAGAGGCCATAGAGCGATGCTGCTTCGACGCTTGGCACAAGGTCGCAGCCGGCTCGTGTTCACCGGCGATGCGGGGTCGTCCTCGCATCTCCTCCGGACCTCGATTTCGCATTCCTCGAATGCCGCCGGCGGCCGGCGATTGATCAACACTACTAGCAAGTCGTACGACGTGATCGTGGTGGGCGGGGGGCACGCGGGGTGCGAGGCGTGTGCCGCGTCGGCCAGGGTGGGGGCCAGCACGCTCCTCATCACGCACAAGATCGACAGCATAGGCGTCATGTCGTGCAACCCGTCCATAGGCGGCATTGGCAAGGGCCAGCTCGTGCGCGAGATCGACGCCCTCGACGGGCTCATGGGCCGCACGATCGACGTGGCCGGCATCCAGTTCCGCGTCCTCAACCGCTCGCGCGGGCCCGCCGTGCACGGCCCGCGCGCGCAGGCGGACCGCGAGCTGTACCGGCGGGCCATGCGCGAGACGCTCGAGTCCACGCCGGGCCTCGAGATCGCCGAGGCCTCGGTCGAGGACCTGATCCTCTCGCCCGACGGCGCCACGGTCGAGGGCGTCCTCCTCGGCTCGGGCGAGCAGGTGCGCGCGCCCAAGGTCGTGATCACCACCGGGACATTCCTCGGCGGTCTCATCCACCTCGGTACGTACGCACGTACGCCTGATGGCGTGCACGCACGCATTCATCGCAGCGAATGGATGGATGGATCGAGCTGACAGCGTGTGTGTGCGTCTCTGGCTGGCGCGGTGATGGCGGTGGTGACGCGCGCAGGACAGAAGCAGTTCACGGCGGGCCGCTTCGGTGACGCTGCCGCCGTGGGTCTCGCCAAGACGCTCCGTGATGCCGGCTTCCCTGTGGCTAGGTCCGCGACCTGCTCCCTCACTCACCCACACATACCCGCGCCTGTGCGTAGTGTGTAGGGATCGTGTGCTGACGCCGCCGAGCACCTTGGGGCCGTACGTCATGCAGGCTGAAGACCGGCACGCCTCCGCGATTGCTGGGCACCACGATCGACTACTCTGGCCTGGAGGTGCAGGAAGGCGACAAGCCGCCCGTACCCTTTTCCTTCCTCCACGACAGGGTCGCGCTCGAAGACAACCAACGGGTGCGTTAGGGCCCCTGCTCCTCTCTCTGTCATCCCCGAGCAGCTCTCGTGCAGCACGTCCAGCGGTGCTCACCGGGCGCGTCTGTATATCTGTGTGGTGTGGTGCAGGTGTGCCACATGACCTACACCACGGCGCAGACGCACAAGATCATCCGCGACAACATTCATCTGTGCCCCACGTTTGAGTCAGGTACACACAAGTTAGTTTAACACTGCGCCAACACGCATCAGACACGGCCTCGCTGCGCTCGAGCGCAGTCACTACGCACACGTGCACGCCATCAGCTCACACTGAGAGATGGCCCAGGACAGGGCAAGGGTCTGGGCCCACGCTACTGTCCTTCGATTGAAGTCAAGGTGGAACGGTTTGCTGACAAGGACCGCCATCAGGTCTTCCTCGAACCCGAAGGTCCTCCTCACTCCTTGTCTCCTCTTCTCGACGTCGCACCGCTGATTGCAGTCCACCTGTGTGTCCATGAGAGCAGGGCTTGACACGGACGTCGTGTACCCGAATGGCATCTCCATCTCTCTGCCCGAGGACATACAGCTCGATGTGCGTGATTGCCTCACTTCCTCTCTCTAGTCGGGCTTGCGTGCGCGTGAGCTCTTGCGCTGACGCGGTGCGCTGGGCAATGCACGCGGTGCAGATGGTACGAAGCATTCCGGGACTGGAGAAGGTGCACATGATCCGGCCGGGCTATGCGGTCGAGTACGACTACGTCGACCCGCGGTACGCCTGCGACCCTCACGACCCACAGCCACAGCGGCGAGTGCTCACGCGCGCCGTTGCGCACACACAGGGAGTTGCGACCAACGCTGGAGACGAGGCGCATAGGCGGCTTGTACTTTGCTGGACAGATCAACGGCACGACCGGGTACTCGATCCTCGCTAACCACCGCACGCATCGACGCCCGTCCGATGTGTCGCTCACAACTTCATTCCGTGCATGCAGCTACGAAGAAGCCGCGGCGCAGGGCGTCATGGCTGGCATCAACGCCGCACTGGCAGCCAAGGGTGCCGGCCCGTTCGTTCTCGACCGTGCCGACGCCTACATCGGTGTGCTCATCGACGACCTGGTCACCGTTGGGACCAAGGTACACAGCCCCTCACGTCCTCTGTCTTATGCTCGTACGCGTGTGATGGCCATCGCATACATCCGAACGTGTGCTGACGATGACGATGACGATGGCGATGACGATGATGCATGCAACCAGGAACCCTATCGAATGTTCACGTCGCGCGCAGAGTACAGGCTGTCGCTGCGAGTCGACAATGCCGACTTCCGGCTCACTGAGCGCGCGCACGCTGTGGGCGCGGTGTCGCAGCATCGCTTCGCGCGATATGAGGCGCGCAAGCAGGAGGTCGATACGCTCAAGACGGCCCTCCGAGACCACGCCGAGGCCGCACAGGAATGGGCCCGACGAGGTCTGCCGGCGCCGCGTGATGGGCGCAAGCGAAGCGCGTGGGACATGATCGCCCACTACAAGGTCACCCTCGCCCAGCTTGCTCAGGTACCACACACACACACACACACACACACAGCTCTTCCTTTCCACTGTGTGAAGCACCAGTGCGTGACTGTGACTGTGCATTGTGTCTGCGTGCAGCTGTGGCCTGAGCGCTATGCATCGGTCGGCGAAACCACGGCTTGGCACCTGGAGGTGGAGGCGCAGTACAGGTACGCTCTTACAGCGCGCACACACAGCGACGAGCCTGGCTGATCACAGTGTCCGCATGCTGTGTCGGTGTATCCACACACCCGCAGTGCGTACTTGAAGCAGCAGGAGGCCGAGATCGCCGCGTTCAAGAAGGAAGAGAGTCTCACACTGCCTGCAGACCTGGACTACTCCGAGATGGCCTCGCTTTCCACCGAAGAGCGCCAAAAGCTTGACGCCGCTCGGCCCACCACCCTCGGTAGGGACCTCTTCTTCTCCTTCTGCATGGCCGATGCAGTGATGCAGCTCCGCCTGTGACACTGACACTGACACTGCGTTGTCCTGGGTGCAGGGGCGGCATCGCGCATACCCGGGATGACCCCCAACGCGCTGCTCTTCCTGGCCCGCTATGCCAAGCGATCGGCGCTCGGGTCTTCTTCGCCTGCGCGCACACCGGCAGCTTCTCTGGGAGAGTGAAGACGATCACGAGGCGGCCAACGGACGCACCACCAGCACACGACGGCCCGTTGGGACAAGGAGAGAGAGGGATTCCGAGCTCTTGATCAAGAGATGTGTACATTCATTCTCGCCCCAGGCCGTCGTGATGATCGCTGCCGAGGGGCACGAGCGCGAATGCACCTCCCTTGGTGTGAGCCTTTCGTCGTGCGTGGCGATGATGAGGGAGGTCGTCGTCCTCGTCCTCCAGCATCTTCGCCAGCCCGGCCTTGTCGTCGCCTTCTTTGATCGCAGTGGCCGACGACGTCGCGTGTGCGGTGACGGTGAGGCCCATGCAGCGCGGGAGGAAGATGGCGACCAGGAAGAAGACGGCCAGCAGGAGGAGGTTGCCCACCAGGATGGTCCACATGAGGAGCGACGCAGCGATCTTGTTGAAGATGAACCCGGCGCCCATCGGCACCAGCATCGCGCCCAGACTCGATCCCACTGCGCGTGCATTGGTAGCGTGTGAGTGTGCTGTGGTGCGTGTCTTCAACGTGTGCGCATAGAGCGGGAGTGTGTACCGACGAGGAGACTCGAGGCGCGGCTGGTGATGGCCACACCCAGCTGGTACGGGAAGGAGAAGACCAGAGCGTAGCTGTTGGGTTGTCGTGATCAGTTAAGGTACATTGCAATGGACGACAAGAACGCACAGGCAAGGTTGGCCGAGACGTACATCGACGCCATAAAGAGGCCGTACAGGAGCGTCACCACCCAGAGGGACTGGCGAGCGCACGGCGCCATCACATCACGCAGAGTGAGGTCAGCCGAGGGACACGGACCGAGTGTGGGTGGTTAACGACGGTGGGTGGGGGCTTTACGTACAAAGTTGTTCTTGTAGGGGACCACGATGATGGCGACGATGATGGCCAGGGTCGACCCGATGTGATCCGTCAGCAGCATCGATCGCGAACTGAAGCGGGTGGCCAGCGGCACTGTTGTTGCAGCAAGGCAATCGCGCGCGAGCGTCGGCGTCAGCACCAGTGTCTTGATCACGCGTCGAGTGCAGAGTGTGCTCGCGTGGGAGGGAGAGAGGGGAGGACTACCGGCGAGGAGTCGGCCGATGGTGATGGCGAGCCAGAAGGCAGAAGAGAGGTAGTCGGCCTCGGTCTCGCCCATGTGGAACTCGTTCACGGCGTAGGTGAAGATCCATCCGCCGTACGCGATCTCGATGCCCACGTACTGTACATCGTGCATCCGCACGCCAACACGCAATGAGCCAACACCGAGGGCGGTCGAATGACAGGTCGCGCGTGGGGGAAGAGGAGGAGATGCGTACGGTGAAGAGAGAGAACGCGGTGAGGAAGACGATGAAGTGTCTCAACCACACAGGCACATCTCGACCGCCGTCTAAAGCCACCGCGCACACGACACACGGCATGCGACCGATCAGTTAAGATACCGCTGTGCGGGAGCAAGAGAGGGAGCGAGAGGGCTACCGCTGCGAGTGTCATCGGCGTCGAGCTTGGGAGTGGCGATGGGCGCAGGACTGGGGACCATGAGCGCGAAGAAGGACGGCACGATCACCAGGACGCCCAGCACCCAGTAGCACCTGTCCGTCCTTCCAGATTAGACACCACACGCGGCAAGCCCACACACACAGTGCAATCGCCGTGCACGAGGACGCTGGCTGGATGGCGATACCAGAGGAGCTGCGCGTCCGACGGGGCCACGAGGAGGACCAACGCGATGATGGCCGGCGCCGACGTCGACCCTGTGGCGCACGCACGATCAGTCTGAGCGCAGCATCACACACGCACACACACGCAGAGAGAGAGAACGAGCGAGGGCTGCTGGTGAAAGATACCGACGCCGTAGGAGAAGTGAAGGAACTGCATGTAGGGCGCGACCTCGCGCTGCCACACCTGGAACATGAGCGTGTTGGCGCCCACGTCGTTGAACGACGCGAAGAAGGCGTTGACGGCGTGCAGCGCGAGCAGGAGCCAGAGCGATCGGGCAAAGGGGAAGAGGAAGAGGAAGACCGCCATCGCCACCGTCGCCACGAACAACACCGCGTGCGATCGCTTGCCCGTGGACTCGTACAGCCGCCCCGCACACAGCGATCCCATGATCCAGCCCAACTGCCGTGCGCGTGCAGTGAGTGTGAGTGAATGCAGGCATGCACGGTTGTGCGTGCGTGTGCGCAGTGAGTGCATGCATGCGTGCATGCATGCGTGTGGCGAGAGGGCACGTACGCCGCGGATGGTGAAGATGAGGCCCATGTCGTCGACCTCGGACGAGGTGTTGGCGGCGAGCAGCAGGAGCGTGGGGCCGATGCAGCCGCCGGCCAGGCCCTGGGCGAGGTAGGTCCCGCAGTAGACCATCGTCTGGCGGTACTTGAGCCGCGTCTCCTCCCGCGCGCTCCTCTCCTTGATCTCCTCGTCGAGTTCTAGTTCGAGTTGCTCCTCATCTCCATCTCCATCTTCATCTTTGCGATTAAAATCTCCATCTCCATTCACCGACGATTGGGCAGCGCGCTGGCGGTCCCGTGCACCACCGCCGTGCACCGTCTCTCCCTGGTCCGACGCGTGTGCGAGCAGGGACGACGACGGTCGGTCGTCATCGTCCTCATCTCTGAATTCTTGGTCATCAAACGGAGCGGGGTGATTTTCCCACTCGTCGATGGTGGTCTGCTGGTCGGGCTCTTGGTGCAGCTGGCTGAAGGGGTCGGCGTCTCCCTCCAGGTCCTCCTCGTCGTCCTCCACGAACGCGGCAAAGTCGAACGCGCTGCTCCTCGGCCCACCGCCCTCCGCCCCGCCGCGGTGGTGCTGCAGCAGCCGCTTCATGTGTGTGTTGTGTGTTGTGAGTGCGCACACGTGTGTGTTGTGTGCGTGGCACGGTGCACGACCTCCACGTTTGTTTGGGCCTTGGGCTTGGGTTGGTCCGCTAACGCATGCGCCGCTGAACGCGCACTGAGAGATCCCTGAGGCCACCACCACAACTACCTACCCCAACATTGAATGATGAGCTGGGGTGGTGGTGATGAACATGTCGGGGGGGGGGGGCTGGTTGTTGGTTTGCATTGGATGTGATAATCCCCAACGCCATGTATTCCTCCCCCTTCTCTCTCCATCCTCCTCCACCATTTGTGGGTCGTGAGGCCATCCAACCAAACCGAAGAGGACCGCTGTCGTCGTGGTGGTGGTGGTGGGTCGTTCGTCTGCTTGCTGTCTCCCAGGATCTCTTCCTCTCTCTCTCTGTGGTTGTTTCCGTTTTTGCACGAACCGCTCTCGGTGCCCCTCGTCTTCGCCTCGGTTGCTGTTGTGGTGGTGGTGGTGGTGATGGTGATGATAGGTGTAGGTGGTGATGCTGGTGCTGATAGGTGTAGGATGGGGTGGTGTGGCTGGGGGGCGATGATGATGACGTGGTCGATCAGCCGCTGATGAGGGGCGGGATGACACCGGACACGACGGCGACCACGACGATGACGAGCAAGATGATCAGGATCACCGTGATGACGATGCACACTTTTTTCTGTTGGTCGTCGTCGTTGGTGATGATACGTCGTTAGCGCTCGTGGCCATGCAGGTCGATGTAGGCGCGCGGGAGAGAGAAAGGAGAGAGGTGTACCTTTCTCGTGTTGATGACGATCTTCTCTGTCTGCTGGAGGGTCACCACGGCCTTCTCGGTGAAGGCCTTGGAGTTCATCACCGAGAACTCGATCTGATCGATCAGATCGCCTTGCGTCTCGACGAGAATCGCCATGTCCATGAACAGCTGCAGCAACACACACACGCACGCGCACGCACACAACAGAGTCAACACACTGTGTCGTGAGCACGCATGGCGGATGGCGTGCGGGGGTGGCACCTGGTTGAGCTCGGTGATGGACTTCTCGAGGGCGAGCAGGTCGTTGTGCTTCTCCTTGAGGTAGTCGAGCGTCTGCTTGGCCTTGGCGTGCTTTCGGTCTTCCATGATGTGCTTCTGGAAGATGGCCTCCTCGCCGCCCGACTCTAGCACTTCGTCGATGTCCTCGGGCGACGCATCAGGCGCCACTGTTGCACGCCGGCGAGGCGGTAAGGATCAGCGATTTACACGATCACCACACACGCTTGTGTGTGTGTGTGTGTGTGTTGGCGCGGGTGCGTACCAATCTGGACCTCCTTGTAGGCCTTGTCACGGAACTTCTTGTCGTACTTGGTGAGCATGGCCTGGTACTCCTGCATGAGATCCAGGAACTTTCGCACCAGCGTGCCGTGCATGTTGCTTCGAATCTGCAGCGCGCGCACGCGTTGTCCCGTCAGCACACGCACACACTCGACCGCACGCACGCGCACGGGATTGAGATGTGATGTGAAGTGAAGTGATGCGTACCTTGACGAGCGAGGGATCGTTGTCGTGCGACTTCTCAAAGTCGTCGTTCTCCTTTCGCATCTTCTTCATCTTGATACGCATCTGCTGTGCTATCTTGTCCGTCGCCGATCGCACTTCACCCACTTCCTGTCGCAGCTCTGCATTGTACACGATCGTATGTGTGCGCGTGCGCGTGCATGCGTGTGTGTGGAGTGTCAGAGTTAGATACCTCACACGCCTGCCGATCACTGTCGCGCGCTCACGCCACACACTCACATACACAACGCAGCCAGCGCGCACGACGGCACAGTGTACAGTGCTAGTGAGGGCCGAGGGGGCGTTG